>WNWK01009839.1:0-42358 GCA_009830355.1 Cherax destructor
TGAGATGCCTGGTCGCATAGAATGGGTCTTAGCCCTTGGTGTGCGCTGTATTAAAAAAATCTGGGACCACTTGTCCTTTGTGGGACGACCAGTTCAATTGAGCACCAGCTAGAGCAAACAGTGCGGCAAACACATGGGATTCACTAATGTCATGTAGTATTAACTCTCCCATTTTAAGTGGAAAGTGATGTTGACCCCGAGTTTAGTGGCTCTTAGGTGGATATGGCCATAAGTGGTCGAGGAAATATCAAAAACCTTGATAATAACCCATGTGCAACATTTGTGCAACATCCTTTCAGAATGTCTTATAACCTATGCCTGTCTATCTTTGTCTGTCTATCTGTCTCTGTCTATCTGTCTCTGTCTATCTGTCTCTGTCTATCTGTCTCTGTCTATCTCCATCTGACTCTGTCTATCTCTGTCTCACAGGTACACAAATACATAGTGTAAATTTCCTAGGATAACCCAAAAAAATCCAGACAAAGTGCTTGTAGATATAATGTGTAAACATGACTGGCAAATACGTATTTACACTTGCTCAGGAACCAGATGTGTTGGTTCAGGAGTGGATCTCTCTGAGACAGGAGAGCTAGATGCTAGATGGACAGACAGACAGACAGAGAGCTTGACAGACAGGCAGAGAGACAGAGCTTGACAGACAGGCAGATAGATAGAGAGCTTGACAGATAGAGAGCTTGACAGATAGAGAGCTTGACAGATAGAGAGCTTTACAGACAGAGAGCTTTACAGACAGAGAGCTTTACAGACAGAGAGCTTGACAGAGAGAGATCTTGACGGACAGACAGAGAGCTTGACAGACAGGCAGATAGACAGAGAGCTTGACAGACAGAGAGCTTGAGAGAGACAGACAGATAGACAGAGAGCTTGACAGACAGACAGACAGAGAGCTTGACAGACACAGGCAGAGAGCTTGGCAGACAGATAGACAGAGTTTGACAGACAGACAGACAGATATGTTTGTGTAACAGTGAAAACAGAGGGGGATGCTCATCAAATGTCACCCCTTATCTTATCACTGCACCCTCGTGTACGCTCATCAAATGTCACCAATTATCTTATCTTATCACTGTCAGCAGTGGACTGACTTGTCTTACATCATGCTTCAAGGGAACTTATTGTTCTTATTCTTCTTAATATTTTCATTATTATTATTATTCCTATTATTATTATTATTATTATTATTATTATTATTATTATAATTATTATTATTATTATTATTATTATTATATATTCCCACGTATCCAAAACATTGCTGGGACCTATAAATACTTTGTATACAGTGGACCCTCGGTTAACGAATACCCTGGAAATCGTACAATTATGTAAGTATAATATTTTAAGTGCATGTGGAAGTGTATTTTTGGGGGTCTGAAATAGACTAACCTACGTCACATTATTTCTTAAGGACGTAAATTCATTCTGTAATGGCACTTGAGCAGGCTTCTGGGATGAAGTTTTTTCGTTAACCGAGGGTCCACTGTATATTCCTAGACAATAGTAAATGACCAAGACAGGTGTAAATGTCCACCTGTCAGTGTGTGTGTGACAATTTGAGTACAATTTCAGTACCTAATATTAGTGTTAGAACAAAGATTGGCTATGAAATGACAAGAACTACTATAAATTGTAATTATCAGAACATAAAAATTATATAAAATAATATAAAAATGAGAAAAAAAGGTACATCGGCAACACTTCTGCATGCGGCAGGACTCGATGTTGCCGTCAGGTGAGCATTCAGTGCCAACTTCACGGCCTCATATATCGGTAAGTACTGAGCCAATTTTTTTTTATCTATAACACTTAGAAAAATATGCTCTTTATTTCTATAAAAAAAAAGATTTTTTTTTTTTTCAAAATATTCGGGGCACTGGGGTAGTAAACGTATATATACGTTTGGACCGTTTATGGGTTAAATGGTCCAAACGTTCTCTAGCAAAGTGCCCCAAATATTTTGGAAAAAAAAATCACTTTTTTATAGAAATAAAGAGCACCTTTTTTTAAGTGTTATTGGATAAAAAAAAATAGGCTCAGTACTTAGCGAGATATGAGGCTGCTAAGTTGGCACTGGATGCTCACTTGACGGCAGCATCGAGTCCTGCCACTTGCAGAAGTGTTGCCGATACACCTTTTTTTTCTCATTTTTATATTATTTTATATTATTTTTATTTTCTGATAATTACAATTTATAGTAGTTCTTGTGATTTCATAGCCAATCTTTGTTCTGACACTAATATTAAGTACTGAAATTTTACTCAAATTGTCACAAACACACTGACAGGTGAACATTTACACCTGCCTTGGTCATTTACTATCATCTAGGAATATATACAAAGTATTTATAGGTCCCAGCAATGTTTTAGACATGCTGGAGTATATATGAAAACTTCTTGAAGCATGGTGTTTATGACGAGTGTCACTTATCTGCTGACAGGGTAAGCAGTGGAGTGACATTTGATGATAGTGCATAATAATAATAATGGTAATAATGACAGTGCATAATAATAATAATAATAATAATAATAATAATAATAATAATAATAATAATAATAATAAGTTCCCTTGAAGCATGATGTAAGATGTGTGTCACTGCCTTATCTTATCTCTCCACTAATAACTGTAGTGACATTTGATGAGCAATGAGCGTCATCTTATCACTCCACTAATGACAGTGGTGACATTTGATGAGTGTACACTGCCTTTGCTTTGTGTTACACATAAACTTGTCTGTCTGTCTGCTGTCTCTTTTGGGTTATCCTAGGTAATTTACACTATGTATAGTTGTATATATGTATGTGTTCCTGTGAGATAGAGACAGATAGAGACAAAGAGAGAGAGAGAGATATAGACAGACAGATGGAGATAGAGACAGCCAATCAGTCAGCCAGCTGCCAGACAGCCAGGTGGCCAGCCAGCCAGCCTGCTGACATCACTTTCTTCTTAAAAGGGGAGTGTTAATATGACGTGACATCAGTGAATCCTTGGTGTTTGCCACACTGCTCTAGCTGGCGCTCAATTTAACTGGTGCTCTCACAAGGTACTAAGTGGTCCCAGATTTTTTTAATACTGTGCACACCAAGTGTTAAGACCCATTCTATGCTGACCAGGCATCTCAGGCCAATCGTGCCAAATTTGGAGGCAGGAAAAATAAAACGTATATATACGTTTGGGACACTAGTGGTAAGAACGTACATGTATATACACATTTGGACCATTTACAGGTTAATGTTTAAGATAAATTTCAGCATCCCACTGGCTGAAATGTTTGTTCATATATTTCACTTATATTTATGGTGTTATAGCATCCTAAATATCTTTTGTGGAAGTGGCATGTTGTGTAAGACAAAATGAGATTACCTAATTAGGATTTATCAGGCCACACATTCCAAGTTTGGGGTTCCATGTGGAGGTGACAACCTTTACTCCAAACTTATGTAGGATCAATGGCAGAGTGATCTATGGCACCATGCTAATAATGCTTAGCCCAGGCTGGGCATCGGTAGTGAGGGTTCACATCCTTAATGCTGGCTGAGGTGAAATGTTCATTCACATGTCATTCATATAAATTTGTTATTCTGCAATCACCTGAGAACCGCTGAATTTTAATGATTGTGAAATTGCAGCATATTTTCTGTGAACACTCCATATTTATCATTTCACACAGGACAGTGCATGTAGGACAGTGCATGTAGGGAAAAATGTGGCACATGCTGGGTTCTTTTTCCTTCACCACACATTGAGATTATGGACAACTTCCCTTTCCTCACTGTTCATTGGTATGCATGCAATACCATACTCAGCCTTTGTTAGTGAATCAATTTTTTGTATTTTTATCATCCCAGCTCATCTCTGGAGAGTAACCATGGTACCCAAGAGAACTGTGAGATTTATGAGGTTACCTGCACATATGATTTATGAGAAGTTCTTCTAAAGTCTCAAAGTTGAGGTGGAGGCATTACCTCTACCTCAACTGATCATGTTCCTCACTGATCACTCAATGAGGAACATGTCCCACACGTATACTGCATTTTGGTTTCTAATTAAAACATATGGGAAAAAATCTGTTATTTCTATTAGTCACATCAGAATTCTTCCTCCGTAAGCCATGTGTGTCGCAAGAGGCGACTAAAATGCCGGGAGTAAGGGGCTAGTAACCCCTTCTCCTGTATATATTACTAAATGTAAAAGGAGAAACTTTCATTTTTCCTTTTGGGCCACCCAGCCTTGGTGGGAAACGGCCGACATGTTGAAAGAAAGAAGAAAGCTCCTTAAGTGAAACAATTGTTCCAGGACAGTTGCAACATTGTTCCAGGACAGATGCAACATTGCTCCAGGACAGTTGCAACATTGTTCCAGGACAGGTCACTCAGTAGATTTACCTTTAAGATGTACTTTACTTTTTTTCTAACTCCTCCATGTATGAGTGTAAACACATTAACATATTCAGGTATTACAGTATGAGTGTGTTAGATTTGAATCGGAAGAGACTAGTAGATTTTGGGATGTGGTGTGCTGTTGGAGTGTGAGCAGTATAATACTCATGAAGGGATTCTGGGAAACTGGTTTGTCAGACTTGAGTCCTGGAGGTGGGAAGTTCAGTGCCTACACTCTGAACTCATAAAATTGTAATAACACGAGTGCTAAAATTCACAGGCCAGTGTGCTAACCACTCGGCCAAGTGGTTAACACACTGGCCTCTTGAGTTTTAGGAATCACTTACCATGGGTTCAAGCTCCACCCATTCCATGATTAAATTTTTTTCCTACATTTTGAAGGATTGGTAGGGAAGTTGCAGTTAATTGGTTATTGAGTTGGGATGTCTATTTACTGGTAGGAAGAAGTTGAAGAGACTCACTGGCTTGCTATGTCATGATGAACCTCACTTTAATAATTATGGAAGCTCCAGCCATACGCTGTCTTATTAATCTTTCTCAATACAGTGGTACCCCGGATTTCGTACACCTCCCAACTCGAACAGTTATGTAAGTGTATTTTTGTAAGTGCTTTTGTAAGTGTATTTTTGGGGGTCTGAAACGGACTAATCTAATTTACATTCGTCTTTATGGGAACAAATTCGTTCAGTAACGGCACTTGAACAGTCTTCTGGAACAAATTATTGACGAAATCCGGGGTACCACTGTACTTTGTCATATTTAGGAAGACAATTCTTCACAAGAAGCAGAACATGTTTTTTTTTTTTTTAGGCACACCAGCCATTTCCCACCGAGGCAAGTGACCCGAAGAAGAAGAAACAAAAGTTTCTTCTTTTTACATTTAGTAATTTGTAGAGGAGGTGAGAAGACAATACTATATTTACTTGTTCATCTTCAGATAGTTGGCATTCCTGTTGTTGAAGTAGCAGTGGCAGCTCAGCAAGCAGGTATCAAGTATATTGGCATGAGGAATGAGCAGGCAGCATGCTATGCTGCTCAAGCTATAGGTAAGTCATTTAATATTCTGAGTTATCCCTGAAGGGGTAACTTTAAGTGCTTACCTAATTGTTTTATTTTTTTTATTTTTTCTGTTTGTTTTTTCTTCTTTCAAACTTTCATTTATAACTTGAGACTGCCTCTTCTGATTGACTTCATATTTTAAATGCTGGTTTACTGTAATGGTGGAATTGTTTGTGCAGCTTCTGATCACCTTCAAACTCTCAAAAAAAAAAAAAAGGTGTATTGTAATCAGAATACTCTTGACATTCTTATTCAAGTGTTAATGTATCATTTGGCCATTTTTATGTGGACTGTCATCCTTCAGTATCTGCGGGGGAATGGTTCCAGGACCCCCCGCAGATACCAAAATCCATTGATGCTCAAGTCCCATGTTCCCTTCACCTGTTGTAGGTCCCATGGTGGGTGAAGGTTATAGCACTTGGTTTTTCTCCTCCATCTGGCAATGAGGCTGAGGGCTCCACTCATACATGTTTAATACCATAGCTTCTGCTCCATTCATACGTGTTTAACCCCTTAACTGATAAATTGGACACATATGCAACACTTGGGTATCTTTATTGAGGAAATGTTTTGCCACACAGTGGCTTCATCAGTCCATACAAAGGAGAAAGGTGAAGAACAGGAGGAGTTTGAGGAAATCAGTCCCTCGGCCTTGAGTCGATGTAGTCAGTCCATCAGTCTTGATAAGAATACAGCATGGGCAGAGGGGTTAGTATATATATGCTTGTACATGCATGTGTAGCGTTACCTAAGTGTAAGTAGAAGTAGCAAGACATACCTGCAACTTTGCATGTTTATGAGACAGAAAAAGAGACCAGCAATCCTACCATCATGCAAAACAATTACCGGCACATGTTTCACACTCATTTGGTAGGACGGTAGTACCTCCCTGGGTGGTTGCTGTCTACCAACCTACTACCATGTAGTAAGTACATAATTATTAATAAATTATTATACAGCCTCTCCTCATTTAACGCTGGAGTTCCGTTCCTAAGACCATGTTGGTAAACAAATTCATCACTAAGTAAGGAGCATACAATAATGGTAGTGGGTTTGTGTCAACCATCTTTGATATTGTTTTAATGTCACCTTTGCACCATTTAAAACATTTCTGATATATTTTTAAATGTTTATATAGTAGTGTACTGTACAGTGGACCCCCGGATTTCATACTGCTCCCAACTCGATCAATTATGTAAGTGTATTTTTGTAAGTTCTTTTGTAATTGTATTTTTGGGGGCCTGAAACGGACTAATCTAATTTACATTCGTCCTTATGGGAACAAATTTGTTCAGTAACGGCACTCGAACAGGCTTCTGGAAAAAATTATTGAAAAAATCCGGAGGTCCACTGTATATTGTAATAAAAAGAATAGAGGAAATCAGCTCTAATATACATTTCAGCCTCTCCTCACTTAACGACAGAGTTCTGTTCCTAAGACCTCATCAGTAAACAAATTTGTTGCTAAGTGAGGACCATAGTATAATGGTAGTGGATTTATATCAACCATCTTTGGTATTGTCTTAATGCCACTGTTGCACCATTTATAACATTTCTGGTATACAGTGGACCCCCAGTTATCAGCCGTAATCTGTTCCTGAAGGTCGGCCTAAAACCAAAATGGCCAAAAGCCAAAATAATATTTCCATAAGAATTAATGTAAATACAATTAATCCATTCCAGACACCAAAAATATTAACAAAAAATACATTTTTTAAAGATTAATTATAGTTTTACATAGACAAAACAATGAGAACTAAATAAAATAAATAAATGAACATTTAAATCACTATTACATACCTTTATTGAAGACTCTTGTTGGCTTATGGAAGACAGAGGAGGAGGAGAGAGGAAAGACTGATTATTTTTTGGAAGGGAAATCCCCCTCCATAAGGACTTCAGGTATCAAAGCCCTCTCTGGGGTTACTTCCCTTCTTTGTCTTTTACTGCCACTAGGACCAGCTTGAGAGTCACTGCACACCTGTTGCACAACATATCTGTCCAGAGAGGTCTGTTTCTGGTGTCTCTTTAAGATTTCCCTGAAGTGGGACAAGGTTTTGTTGCTGAACATGTTGCAGATATGGCTTGTTTCAGCTTGGTCAGGGTGATATTTCTCAGCAAAAGCTTGTGCCCTACTCCACATTGCACAAATCTCCTTAATCTCTGAAGAAGGCACCTCCTTCCCTCCCACTTCCTCCTCCTCTGAAGCAAGTTCCTCAGCTGTGGTCTGTTGCTGTTGCAGATGAAGGTTTTGCAGCTCTTCAGTGGTTAGCTCATCCCTGTGGTCCTCCACCAACTCTTCCACATCCTTGCCACTAACCTCCAACCCCATGGACTTCCCCAAAGACACAATAGATTCCACAACAGGTGTAGGGTCCTCAGGGTCAGCCCCAAACCCCTCAAAATCCTTGTTGAGGACATATTCTGGCCATAATTTTCTCCAAGCAGAGTTAATCGACCTGGAAGTCACTCCCTGCCAAGCCTTACCTATAAGGCTTATGCCATGGAAGATATTGAAGTAATTCCTCCAGAACCCTCTTAGGGTCAAGTCAGTGTCTGAGGTCACTTCAAAGCACCTTTGAAACACTGCTTTGATGTAGTTTTTTGAAGTTAGAAATGACCTGCTAGTCCATGGGTTGGATGAGAGGAGTGGTGTTAGGAGGCAAGAACTTCACTGTTATAAAACTGAAGTCCCTAAACAATTGGTCTTTCAAGTCTGGAGGATGAGCAGGAGCATTGTCCAGCACTTGAGTGGCAATTTATTTTCCAGGAGGTATTTTTTCACACTCGGGCCAAACATATCATGGACCCACTCTTTGAAAATTTGCCTCGTGACCCATGCCTTATTATTAGCTTTCCACATCACACACAATTTACCCCTGACGACATTGTTTTTCTTGAACACTCTTTGATTTTCAGAGTGATACACCAGTAAAGGCTTCACTTTGAAATCCCTACTAGCGTTACCACAGAACAAAAGAGTAAGCCTGTCTTTTATAGGCTTGTGTCCTGGCAGTGCCTTTTCCTCCTGCGTGATGTAGGTCCTCTTTGGCATTTTCGTCCAAAAGAGTCCTGTTTCATCACAACTGAACACTTGTTGGGGGAGGAATCCTTTAGCCCCTACGTACCCCTTGAATTCATGCACAAATTTTTCAGCCGCACATTTGTCAGAACTTGCAGCCTCGCCATGCCTTACCACACTGTGTATGCCACTACGCTTCTTAAATCTCTGAAACCAGCCTTTTCTGGCCCTAAATTCACTAACAGCAGCACTCGTTCCAGGCATTTTCTTTATGAGATCCACATGCAACTGTCTTGCCTTTTCACAAATGATCGACTCCACAACACTATCTCCGGCTAATTGTTTTTCTGTGATCCACAAGAACAATAACTTCTCCATATCTTCCATTATTAATGACCTTTGTTTCGTTAGCACATTTACTCCTTTCGCAACATTAGCTTCCTTGATTTCTACTTTCTTTGCCAGGATGGAAGTGATTGTTGATTTGTTTTTCCAATACATCCTGGCAAGTTCCAGCACCTGCACACCACTCTCATCTTTTTCAATAAATTCTTTCTTAAATTCCATCATGTTTCTCACTTTCTTTACCAAAGGAACTTTACTAGGAACTTTCTTTGTTAGCATATTAGAGTTTTTTACAAAGTAGAAGTGATGCAAGGAGGGAGGAGTATATGGAGAGAAAAAGAGAGGTTAAGAGAGTGGTAAAGCAGTGTAAAAAGAGAGCAAATGAGAGGGTGGGTGAGATGTTATCAACAAATTTTGTTGAAAATAAGAAAAAGTTTTGGAGTGAGATTAACAAGTTGAGAAAACCTAGGGAAAGAATGGATTTGTCAGTTAAAAATAGGAGAGGAGAGTTATTAAATGGAGAGTTAGAGGTATCGGGAAGATGGAGGGAATATTTTGAGGAATTGTTAAATGTTGATGAAGATAGGGAAGCTGTGATTTCGTGTATAGGGCAAGGAGGAATAACATCTTATAGGAGTGAGGAAGAACCAGTTGTGAGTGTGGGGAAAGTTTGTGAGGCAATGAGTAGAATGAAAGGGGGTAAAGCAGCTGGGATTGATGGGATAAAGATAGAAATGTTAAAGGCAGGTGGGGATATAGTTTTAGAGTGGTTAGTGTTTTTATTTAATAAATGCATGGAAGAGGGTAAGGTACCTAGGGATTGGCAGAGAGCATGCATAATTTCTTTGTATAAAGGCAAAGGGGACAAAAGAGAGTGTAAAAATTATAGGGGAATAAGTCTGTTGAGTGTACCTGGTAAAGTGTATGGTAGAGTTATTATTGAAAGAATTAGGAGTAAGACGGAGAGCAGGATAGCGGATGAACAAGGAGGCTTTAGGAAGGGTAGGGGGTGTGTAGACCAAGTGTTTACAGTGAAACATATAGGTGAACAATATTTAGATAAGGGTAAAGAGGTGTTTGTGGCATTTATGGATTTGGAAAAGGCATATGATAGGGTGGATAGAGGGGCAATGTGGCAGATGTTGCAAATGTATGGAATAGGAGGTAGGTTATTGAAAGCAGTGAAAAGTTTTTACGAGGATAGTGAGGCACAGGCTAGAGTATGTAGGCGAGAGGGAGATTTTTTTGCTGTAAAAGTAGGCCTTAGACAGGGATGTGTGATGTCACCGTGGTTGTTTAATATATTTATAGATGGAGTTGTAAGAGAAGTGAATGCTCGGGTGTTGGCAAGAGGTGTGGGGTTAAAAGATAAAGAATCTAACACAAAGTGGGAGTTGTCACAGTTGCTCTTTGCTGATGACACTGTGCTTTTGGGGGATTCTGAAGAGAAGTTGCAAAGGTTGGTGGATGAGTTTGGTAGGGTATGTAAAAGAAGGAAATTAAACGTGAATATAGGAAAGAGTAAGGTGATGAGGATAACAAAAAAATTAGATAACGGAAGACTGGATATCAGATTGGAGGGAGAGTGTATGGAGGAGATGAATGTGTTCAGATATTTGGGAGTGGATGTGTCAGTAGATGGGTATATGAAGGATGAGATGAATCATAGAATTAACGAGGGAAAAAAGATGAGTGGTGCACTGAGAAGCTTGTGGAGACAGAGAACTTTATCCATGAAAGCAAAGAGGGGAATGTATGAGAGTATAGTTATACCAACACTCTTGTATGGGTGTGAGACATGGGTTGTGAATGTTGCAACAAGATGGCTGGAGGCAGTGGAGATGTCATGTCTGAGGGCAATGTGTGGTGTGAATATAATGCAGAGAATCCGTAGTTTGGAGATTAGGAGGAGGTGTGGGATTACCAAAACTATTATCCAGAGAGCTGAAGAGGGGTTGTTGAGATGGTTTGGACATATAGAAAGGATGGAGCAAAATAGAATGACTTCGAGAGTGTATAAATCTGTAGTGGAGGGATGGCGGGGTAGGGGTCGGCCTAGAAAAGGTTGAAGGGAGGGGGTTAAGGAGGTTTTGTATGCTAGAGGCTTGGACTTCCAGCAAGCGTGCGTGAGCATGTTAGATAGGAGTGTAGGCAAGGTAACATTTATGAAGTGTTTCAGGGAAACTGGCTGGCCGGACTTGGTTCCTGGAGATGGGAAGTACAGTGCCAGCACTCTGAAGGAGGGGTGTAGAATAATCACTTAACGTAAAACCTGACTATTCAAGTCAATGTAATGTATGAATGAACGAATGAATGAATGTAAAACCTGTTATGAATAATACTTACTTAGCTAATTATTCCCACAACACTTACATTATAATGACCACGTAAACTAACTGCAATGCAATTAATTGTTTTAAATTGTTATCTCACTCAATTAGTTGCATTGCTGCAATAAATTGCTACAATTAATTGATATGTTCAACTTATATTCAAACTTTATAACTTAGATATGCAACTTTACTTATTTTATAAATTATCAACCATAACTTTTTACTATTTTATTATTATTATTGCTTTAATTTGTTTAATCTGATTTAATTAATTTTATAGTGAAGACAAAAGTACAAAACTATGTTCAAATTTCATAGCTTAAATACTCACCTTTACTCATTGTATAGTATCTACAAAAATTTTTACAATTTAGTTTTAAGTTAATTTTAAGTCTGCCCAAAATGCCCTGCATACTAGGGGCTTTTGGCATGTACACCTCATGTAATCTCAATAACCAAATGTAATTCTTTGTATCATGTCCAAATAAAAATATTATTATTATTATTATTATTAATGTTGCAGTTTTGTAGCTGTAGTGTAAGCACGCCTCTGGCAAGACAGTGATGGAGTGAATGATGATGAAAGGTTTTCTTTGTCGGGCCACCCTGCCTTGGTGGGAAACGGCCGATGTGTTAATAAAAAAAAAAAATACTACATAAAACCATGTATAAAATTATGCAGCACTCGGAAACTGTAAAAATGAATACTAAATGAAAATTTAACTGAAATACTGTAGAGTAAATGAAAATTTAGCTTCCTCTTACCTCAGAGGAGAGCTAATAGCAAAATTCTAGTGGCTTCAAATCTTGCGAGAGAAAGCTGGTAGGCCTACATGTGAAAGAATGGGTCTGCATGGTCAGTGTGCGCAATATAAAAAAAATCCTGCGGCACGCAATGCAGTGCATAATGAGAAATGCGTATGTGTTTTTTGTTTACAACAGCGAATTTACTGTGTATTTTTATATGGTAATTATGGTTGTATTCTCATTTTCTTGGCCTCATTTGATAGAATGGAAGATATATTGCAGAAATAGAGATGATTTTCACTGGTTTAAAGACTAAAAGTAGCATGAAATTGAGCTCAAAGTATCGGAAATGTTCGGTTTTTGACGATGTTCTAGAGTAAACAAATCATATCACGCATCTAATACATGTCGACTGGTGGGTCTAATATGAATTCATGAATGCGCTGATATTATTTATACAATTATTACAGTTATGCAGTAGTCTGAATAACAGTAAATCTTCTATTTTTTGTGTGAATAAAAACTCAAAATGAAAAGCAAGCATAATATAAGAGGGGCCTGGAGGCGAGAGTAATAAACAGATAAAATGCTATTTTAGTGCCAGGAATGTCTGCGTTGTTTATGCTGGACCCTATTTTGAAATTGGCATTTTTATAATTTTGTGTGAAATTGGCAAAATTAGTAATTTCAGATCACTTTATTGGGTAGTTGAAATAGGTAAATGGGCAGTTTCTTGTACTCAGTCAATAGAATAAAAGTAGTTCCAGTGAAATAGCTATGAGTTTGGTTGACTGAAACAATGGAATTGGCCCAAAATAGGGCTCAAAGTGGGTGAAATCGCTGATGCATAAATATCATCGAGACTACCAACTTCGTGATAGCATAATTCCGTAAGTTTTCCATCAAATTTCTTACTTTTGGTTTCATTACCTTCACAAGATGCACAGCAAGAGCTCAAGAGATGTTTACAGAATGCTTGTGAGTCGCTATACTGACTAAGACCCATGCTGTGGATGCTGTCTGGTGATCACGTGATCCCAGTGTTGTCAGTCGACAACCAAGACCATGTATGAAAACCAAATCGAACAAATCAGTTCAAAAAGCAATTTGTTCAAAAACTGGTTCGAAAACTGATTTGTTTGACAACTAGTTCGTTCGACAACCAAGGTTCCACTGTATAATAATGATAATATTTATTTCTACAAGTACATATACAACTTAAACAGACCATAGCTCACATCTGTGACATACTACTATATACAGTCATCCCTCGGTTTTCGCTTGTCCCAGTTATCGCCGATTTTGGTTTTCACCGACTTTTTTCAGGGAAAATTTGGCTCAGTTTTCGCCGATTATTTTAGTTTTCGCCGATCGTATGGGACCTGTCCACTAGTGCCGCGCACATACAAAGGCCGTAGGCCCGCCACCCACGCACATTGTCACGCAGTCTAGCATTGTTTACGCTTGAGTGAACATCACCCCAGGAGTTTATACAAAACATTTATTAACAATTCATTGTTTTTGGGCCTTGATTATTGTGTGTGACTACTAAATAAGCTACCATGGGCCCAAAGAAAGCTCCTAAAGCCACTTCTTTGGTAAAGAAAGTGAGAAACACTAGAAATGAAGAAATAATAGAAAAATATGATAGTGAAAGTGAGAAACACGATGGAGTTTAAGAGTGTAGCAGGCATGCAGGGAGTGTAGCATGCATGCAGGGAGTGTAGCATGCATGCATGCAGGGAGTGTAGCATGCATGCATGCAGGGAGTGTAGCAGGCATGCAGGGAGTGTAGCATGCATGCAGGGAGTGTAGCAGGCATGCAGGGAGTGTAGCAGGCATGCAGGGAGTGTAGCAGGCATGCAGGGAGTGTAGCAGGCATGCAGGGAGTGTAGCATGCATGCAGGGAGTGTAGCAGGTATGCAGGGAGTGTAGCAGGTATGCAGGGAGTGTAGCAGGTATGCAGGGAGTGTAGCAGGTATGCAGGGAGTGTAGCATGTATGCAGGGAGTGTAACAGGTATGCAGGGAGTGTAGCATGTATGCAGGGAGTGTAACAGGTATGCAGGGAGTGTAGCATGTATGCAGGGAGTGTAACAGGTATGCAGGGAGTGTAGCAGGTATGCAGGGAGTGTAACAGGTATGCAGGGAGTGTAGCATGTATGCAGGGAGTGTAACAGGTATGCAGGGAGTGTAGCAGGTATGCAGGGAGTGTAGCATGTACGTAGGAGTGTAGCATGTATGCAGGGAGTGTAGCTGGCAGGGAGGGAGTGTAGCAGGCAGGGAGGGAGTGTAGCAGGTATGCAGGGAGTGTAGCAGGTATGCAGGGAGTGTAGCAGGTATGCAGGGAGTGTAGCATGTATGCAGGGAGTGTAGCATGTATGCAGGGAGTGTAACAGGTATGCAGGGAGTGTAGCATGTATGCAGGGAGTGTAACAGGTATGCAGGGAGTGTAGCATGTATGCAGGGAGTGTAACAGGTATGCAGGGAGTGTAGCAGGTATGCAGGGAGTGTAGCATGTATGTAGGGAGTGTAGCATGTATGTAGGGAGTGTAGCTGGCAGGGAGGGAGTGTAGCAGGCAGGGAGGGAGTGTAGCAGGCAGGGAGGGAGTGTAGCAGGCAGGGAGGGAGTGTAGCAGGCATGCAGGGAAGTGACCCTGGATAAGGACTTGGTACCTAGAGTCCTTATGGAGGGGATTCCCTTCCAAAATTAGGTCTCTTCCCTCTCCCATCTTCCCTCTCTCCCATCCAGCAACATCAGTCTTCAATAAAGGTAAGTGCCACATTCAGTTCATTCATTTGTGCATGTAAATCTATCTTTAAGGCCCCCAAAATTTTTTTCCAAACTTCTGGGTTTCTGAAACGGATTAATTGAATTTCCATTATTTCTTATGGGGAAAATAGTTTTGGTTTTCGCCGATTTTGGTTTTAGCCGATCCATCTGGAACGGATTAAAACCGAAAACCGAGGGATGACTGTAGAAAGTTCCTAGTTATGCAGAGCATTTCGTGCAGATTAGGCAGATTTTGTCCCCACAGCAGTCGACTTACACCCAGGTACCCATTTTACTGATGGGAGAACATGGACAACAGGTATCTTAACCCTTTGGTGGTCGACAGGCCTTCTCGGAAACTCGTTCTCAGGGTCGAAACTTTTTTTGGAAAAATTTTTTCTTATGGAATGGTAGAGAATCTTTTTCTGATCGTAATGACACCAAAAGTACGAAATTTGATTGAAAACTTACGGAATTATGCTCTCGCAAAGTTATCGGTCTCGACGATGTTTACGCATCGGCAATATCGCCTACTTTGAGCCCTATTTTTGGCCAATTCCAATGTTCCAGTCCACTAAAATCATAGCTATTGCGCTAGAACTCCATTTCTTCTATCGATTGAGTACAGAAACTGCCCATTTGCCAATTTCAACTACCCAAAATAGTGGTCAGAAAATGGCAATTTGGCCAATTTCACACAAATTTCAAACGATGCCAATTTCAAAATGGGGTCCAGAATAAACAAGGCAGGCATTCCTGGCACTAAAATATCTTCTCTGGTCATTAGTCATGTCTCCAGGCCCCTCTTACATTACTTTTGCTTTCCATTTTGAATTTATATTCTCACAAAAATAGAAGATTTACTGTTATGTATACAACTGCATCATTGTAAAACTGGTATAAATAATATCAGTGCACTTGTGCAAGAATATTAGACATGCCAGTTGATTTGTATTGGACACATGGTGGGATTTGTTTACTCTTGAACATTGGCAAAACTCAAACATTTTAGCTACTTTGAGCTCAATTTCAAGGTACAGTGGAACCCTGAGTAATGTAAAAACTTCATTCCAGAAGCCTGCTCAAGTGCTATTACCGAATGAATTTACTCCCTTAAGAAATAATGTCACGTAGGTTAGTCTATTTCAGACCCCCAAAAATACACTTCCACAAGCACTTACAATATTATACTTACATAATTGTACGATTTCCGGGGTGTTCGTTACTCGGGGTTCCACTGTACTTGTCATTGCCAAACCAATCAAAATCATCTCTATTTCTGTAATATATCTTCCATTCTATCAAATGAGACCAAGAAAATGAGAATACATCAATAAATACCATACGAAAATAGACTGCAAAGTCGCTGTTTTAAACGAAAAAAACGGTGAGTTTTTTCTCATTATGCAGTGTGTGCTGCAGGAATTTTTTTATACTGTGCACACTGACCACATAGACCCATTCTTTCATATGTAGGCCTACCAGCCATTTCCCGCTTAATTTGAGGGCGCTAGAATTTACGCGTACTAGTAAGGCACTGACCCTGGCACGTAAAACGTACTAAGGAAACACATGCTAAAGTTTCCACCCGTACCGGGGATCGAACCATGTGTGTGAGCTGAGTGCACTAGCAGTCGAGCTTGAATGTACATTATTGTTTGTGTGGCTCTTTAGAAATAAATTTTAATTTTAAAAATTAATTTTTAATACAAGACATAAATAATATTCACCTTGTGTAAAAACTCAATGAGCATAAAAGGTCCTAAAACCTGGAATTCTGCCTGAAGATTCCAGAAGCTTCTTATCTGCCATTCACTTGAAAGCTAAAGTTGAAAAGCACCTCCTTATCTCACTGCGATCCTAACAGCATTATAACACGTTAAACAAATCCTGAAACTTGCTGTTTTCATCCTCCCATTTTGTTTCTTCTTGTTTCAGCTCTCTCCAACTCCCATATATTGTTAGATAGCAAGGAAGATTGACAAAGCAAGGAAGAAAGACTAACACAACATGGAAGGCTAACTGTTACGATCCTGGCCTGAGACCACGAATTAGTTTAGCGGTTATCGTAACAACAGTACAGCAGGTGCTAGGAATTATTAAAGTACAGTGGACCCCCGAGTTTCGTAAACCCCGGAAATCGTACATTTATGTCTACCTGGAGTCTATTGTAAGTGCTTGTGGAAAAGTATTTTTGGGGGTCTGAAATAGACTAACCTACGTGACATTTTTTCTTAAGGGGGTAAATTCGTTCGGTAATGGCACTTGAGCAGACTTCAGGAGTGAAGTTTTTACGAAACTTGGGGGTCCACTGTACAAGGCGAAATGGAATCTTTAAAGGTTTTTACCGATTTTATTAAGAATATATTAAGATATTTAGGACACTTAGTAAAATAAAATAATCTCATAACCTCCTTACTCTTAGGAGGGTGTACACACTATATAGTCCTATACTTTCACTCTCATATAAGCACCACAAGTTACATTTGTCTGTACAGTCTTAATATAATAATGCGTAAAGAGGATATATAAAACACTTCCTCTGAATTACAACACTTCACAATGTCAATAACGTCAATGTCAATAACGAGTTAGAGATTATCACTAGACTTAAGCAGAGAATCACTACACTGAAGGTCACTACAGTAGACCCTCATTTAGCACGGTAGTTACGGTCCTGAAAACATCGTGTTAGGTAAAATCGTGTTAGATAATTAAAAGAACTTATGGGAAAAATAGGGTTACAGTCCTGAGAGTCCCCAAAAAGCCAAACAAGTTTTTTTTCGACCAACAGATCTTACAAATATAAAAGAGAATATGTAATTGTTGTTCATTATCGTGATGTATTATGTTGTTTTTACTGCTTAAGACTACAAATGTAACAGAAATAATAGTATTTACCTTAAATTGTGGGTGCTGATGTTTGTGGATGATTGTGAAGAGAGTGGAGAGTTATGCTGTGGCCCTACTGGGCTGAGGTGGATAGTAGAGATTCTGGAACTGAAGTCGATGGTTGTACTGAGTGTCTCTAACTTTAATAAAGTCATTCAGTAAGTCAGTCCATTCAGTAAGTCAGTTAAGTCATTCAGTATCATTCAGTAAGTCAGTCAGTCAAGTCATTCATTAAGTCAGTCAGTCAAGTCATTCATTAAGTCAGTCAGTCAAGTCATTCAGTAAGTCAGTCAAGTCATTCAGTAAGTCAGTCAAGACATTCATGAAGTCAGTCAAGACATTCAGTAAGTCAGTCAGGACATTAAGTAAGTCAGTCAAGACATTCAGTAAGTCAGTCAGTCAAGTCATTCAGTAAGTCAGTCAGTCAAGTCATTCAGTAAGTCAGTCAGTCAAGTCATTCATTAAGTCAGTCAGTCAAGTCATTCAGTAAGTCAGTCAAGTCATTCAGTAAGTCAGTCAAGTCATTCAGTAAGTCAGTCAAGTCATTCAGTAAGTCAGTCAAGTTATTCAGTAAGTCAGTCAAAACATTCAGTAAGTCAGTCAAGTCATTCAGTAAGTCAGTCAAGTCATTCAGTAAGTCAGTCAAGTCATTCAGTAAGTCAGTCAAGTCATTCAGTAAGTCAGTCAAGTCATTCAGTAAGTCAGTCAAAACATTCAGTAAGTCAGTCAAGACTTACCTACCGCAGGCGACCGCACGCTCAAAATTTTTCACCTCCAGCGAATCGCGTAATATAAGGTTTACGTCGTGTTAGATAAAAATGTGCCGCAATTCTTCAATCGCGTAATACCCAAAACGCGCAACATAAAGTCGTGCTAAATGAGGGTCTACTGTACAGTGGACCCCCGAGTTTCGTAAAAACTTCACTCCTGAAGTCTGCTCAAGTGCCATTACCGAACGAATTTACTCCCTTAAGGAAAAATTTCACGTAGGTTAGTCTATTTCAGACCCCCAAAAATACACTTCCACAAGAACTTACAAAATTATACTTACATAATTGCACGATTTCCGGGGTATTCATTAACCGAGGGTCCACTGTATCACTGTTTTCATATGAGTCACAACTCGCTAGTGATCCATAGTTCCGAAGTCTATTCTGTGGATAGAACTTGAGGAAATAAGAGCCTCTGAAGATATGCTCACCATCCCAAAGGTGAGAGAACTGAAGAGTCTCTGAGAGACTCAGAGGGTATTCTCACCATACCAAGGGTGAGAGAACTGAAGAGTCTCGGAGAGCCTCAGAGGGTAAGCTCACTATACCAAAGGTGAGAGAACTGAAGAGCCTCAGAGGGTAAGCTCACCACACCAGGGGTAGGAGAACTGAAGAGCCTCAGAGGGTATGCTCACCATACCAAGGGTGAGAGAACTGTCCTCTATGAAAGACCCGCTGATGACTGACTGAGGTGAAGCCGGTGACCACATCATTGGGTACGATGACGTGGTAAGGCGGGAATTCCTGATCTGTTAACGAGCGGATGGGTAGTTAACTATACATCACATAAAACCCTACCTAGACATACAGGGGACATAAAATTTACCAATATAACGCTTATATTCATAATAACAATAAAGAGACATATTCTACTGGAATATGCTCAAATATACAATGTCGGGAAAGGGTGAATCTCGTAACACCTCCCCCTCACGACCACAGGTCGCACCAGGAACTTTAATAATAAGGAAGTATCGTCCACGGAGCTTGTGGAGGAGCGACCAAAGATGCGATGACAGCTGCGTAATATACAATTTGTAGCATCGCAGCTCTGCACTCCTTCGCAAGGTCCGTTGAGACAATTGAGTACTTCCGGATATACACTGGCAATATAAAAGAACATCATTATAGAATATTCAATATATATAAATTTGGCTTAATAAGAACTCATTAATTTATTTTACATACTTTAAGGACCTCACAAGGATGCGAAAGTGCGTCAGCCATTACGTTATGGGTCCCACTTACGTGTTGAATACAAAATTTATTCTTGTACAACTAGTACAGGCCTTTAAGTTAATAACTGCCAAAACACATCTCCAACTTTCATCACAAGCATGGAGTGAGTCCTATATTAATCTACATTAGACAAAAGTACTGAATGACAGATAGTCAAGGACGCATCATCTCCAACCTAGTCAAGTTTGGTGACTGGCTCAGACAGTAAGCCTCAACATCATGGTAAGTTTTGAACAAATGTAAAATGTTGAAACATTAACCACTGACGGTGATGTCCACCGCATCTCGTCCAGCTCAAGGTAGCAGGAACGGCAGAAGCCTTAAGCGTCAGTCTCAGGATCACCATTGCTGAGAGTCTTGCTAGCCTTATAGACGAATAATGTCGCCTAGTCAACACCAGCACTTTCCTCTAGAGCACTGAAGAAGTGAGTGGGTCTGGTAGTGGGAGCTCATGACACTGCTCCGAGACCGGAAAAGAAGTCAAGAGGCGGTGAAACCTCAGACATTACCTCATGAAGTTCTTTTCAGAAATAATTTTCTAGCCAGCAAAAGCTTGCTGAACACTAAAAGTTGACACTAGTAGATACATGATGAACATATAAATAACACATGATCAGTCAAAACACTATCAGTGAAGACTGAAGTCGGCGAGAGACAGCCAGGAAATTTTGAACAGTCGGCTAACCATCAACTGTTGGAGCCTTTTATACAAACGAGCCACAGACTGTGGGCCAGACACTGCTGAAGAGTGGCGTACGTGGCAACCAAGAACACGGCGCCACCACAGCGATGGACACAGACGAGGGTGATGACGAAACACTAATAGAAGATGAATCCCAGTGGAGTCAGCGTTGCCTTGCACACATACGCGCCTCGCCTTCATATCCTCAATATTCTGAAACCTTTTACGCGCGTGCAGCATACAGCCATTTTCTGCTCAGACACACTCACCAATATACCAATCTGGCGGAAGTACCAGCAGATCTCTGCTCAGGGACTAATTTGTCAGGCTAGTATGTCAGAAGTGCGCTGATTCCTGCTCATGACACTGCTCCACTAGTGTCATCCGCACCAGACTTACTTGGCAGAACCGATAATCAGGTTCTTGTTCAAAAATACTCACCAGTTTGGTGGAAACAAAAGCAGGCGTCTGCTCAGGGACTAGATAAACAGGGGCTAGTTTGTCAAAAGTATACTAACTTTTGCTCAGGGACTAGATAAACAGGGGCTAGTTTGTCAGAAGTATACAAACTTCTGCTCAGGGACTAGATAAACAGGGGCTAGTTTGTCAGAAGTACACCAACTTCTGCTCAGGGACTAGATAAACAGGGGCTAGTTTGTCAGAAGTATTCCAACTTCTGCTCAGGGACTAGATAAACAGGGGCTAGTTTGTCAGAAGTATTCCAACTTCTGCTCAGGGCCTAGATAAGAACTAGTATGTCAGACGAATGCAAAAATTTACCAATACTGGAAGTAAATACGAAGAGCATCTGTCTCTTCCTAAAGAGTTGGTTGCGTCTCTACGTTCATGTCCGTCTGCTGGACATGAATACCTCCAAAATGACTTCTTTCAGGTGATGAAGGAGTTCCAAGCGAAATACTCAGAAAATACAGCAGCACGAGACAATGACGAGAAAACCGTAGTTTTCAAAGCATGTCTTAAGGTTCAGACGAGCTGCTTCTCTAAGCGTCCTCATAACTGAGTCACAACACAAGTTGCTGAAGCCACGACTCAGACAGTAACAGACAGGAAGACAATCGCTGGCTCACACATGAGGAAAACAGTATGAGAAAGCACATGTCGCTTGCCATAAGTTCCTCTGACATGTACGACTCAACAAGTGACTTCCCTGGCATAAACATCCTGTCAAGAGCACTGTTAATCTGACAGTAGTTTGACATCCTTTACTACTTCCTTAGGCAAATTCCTTTGAAGAATTCTATGTGGTGTCACCCGTGACTAACCTGTCACCCGTGACTTCTCTCTCTCTCCAAGGGTAGCTCTTACAGTTTTTTCCTCACCTCCGCTAAACACTCGTTCCGGAGGACCAGAGGTGATAATCTCACACCACACACTGTTTCCATAGAAGCTTGAACAAATACAAGTCTTGTTTCTCTCGTTTCCCAAATTACTTAGTGAGCTCATTACTCCCAAATTTTTCAGTCTCACCAAAATGACTAAAAGGTTCTTGGTCTCAGTAGGGGCAAAAACACCAATAGTGCTTACTCCCGTCATGTGGATGCTCAGGACCCTGGGCTACAGGTACTGAGATGACCCTGGGCTACAGGTACTGCGAGGACCCTGGCCTACAGGTACTGAGAGGACCCTGGGCTACAGGTACTGAGAGGACCCTGGGCTACAGGTACTACGAGGACCCTGGCCTACAGGTACTGCGAGGCATGTCCAACAACAGAGAGGGAGACAAATCAATCCCCAGAGCTCCAACCGTATAGGGAGTCACTTACCAAGAACAAGTCCAAAATCACTTTTTTCACTCTGCCCAATAATGGTGTCGCCAATACCAATAGTAATGGGAAGAGACAGTTCCTTATACCCCGTAGTTGCTTGTCTTCTGGGTGAGTGGTAAGTGAGAGCCAAACATCAGTAGCCATCCTTGCTGTTCTAGTGATTTCTCTTTTTCCTTGAATCAAACTCCCGGACACAGGCCCCCACTTGTTACGATCCTGGCCTGAGACCACTAATTAGTTAAGCGGTTATCGTAACAACAGTACAGCAGGTGCTAGGAATTATTAAAGTACAAGGCGAAATGAGATCTTTAAAGGTTTTTCCAGATTTTATTTAAGAATATACTAAGATATTTAGGACACTTAGTAAAATAAAATAATCTCATAACCTCCTTACTCTTAGGAGGGTGTACACACTATATAGTCCTTTACTTTCACTCTCATATAAGCACCACGAGTTACATTTGTCTGTACAGTCTTAATATAATAATACGTAAAGAGGATATATAAAACACTTCCTCTGAATTACAACACTTCACAATGTCAATAACGTCAATGTCAATAACGAGTTAGAGATTATCACTAGACTTAAGCAGAGAATCACTACACTGAAGGTCACTATCACTGTTTCCATACGAGTCACAACTCGCTAGTGATCCATAGTTCCGAAGTCTATTCTGTAGATAGAACTTGAGGAAATAAGAGCCTCTGAAGATATGCTCACAATCCCAAAGGTGAGAGAACTGAAGAGTCTCTGAGAGACTCAGAGGGTATGCTCACCATACCAAGGGTGAGAGAGCTGAAGAGTCTCGGAGAGCCTCAGAGGGTAAGTTCACCATAACAAAGGTGAGAGAACTGAAGAGCCTCAGAGGGTAAGCTCACCACACCAGGGGTGAGAGAACTGAAGAGCCTCTGAGGGTAAGCTCACCACACCAAAGGTGAGAGAACTGAAGTCTCGGAGAGCCTCAGAGGGTATGCTCACCATACCAAGGGTGAGAGAACTGTCCTCTATGAAAGACCCGCTGATGACTGACTGAGGTGAAGCCGGTGACCACATCATTGGGTACGATGATGTGGTACGGCGGGAATTCCTGACCTGTTAACGAGCGGATGGGTAGTTAACTATACATCACATAAAACCCTACCTAGACATACAGGGGACATAAAATTTACCAATATAACGCTTATATTCATAATAACAATAAAGAGACATATTCTACTGGAATATGCTCAAATATACAATGTCGGGAAAGGGTGAATGTCATAACACTAACACAACATGGAAGACTAACACAACATGAAGACTAACACAACATGAAGACTAACACAACATAAAGACTAACACAACATGGAAGAATAAAACAACATGATAGACTAACACAACATGAAGGACTAACACAACATGGAAGAGTAAAACAACATGAAGGAATAACACAACATGAAGGACTATCACAACATGAAGGACTATCACAACATGAAGGACTATCACAACATAAAGGACTAACTCAACATGGAAGACTAAGACAACATGAAGGACTAGCAGCATGAAGACTAACACGACATGGAAGACTAACACAACATGGAAGACAAACATGACATGGAAGACAAACATGACATTGAAGACAAACACGACATGGAAGACAAACACGACATTGAAGACAAACACAACATGGAAGACAAACACAACATGGAAGACTAACACAACATGGAAGACAAACACGACATGGAAGACAAACACGACATGGAAGACAAACACGACATGGAAGACTAACACTACATGGAAGACTAACACAACATGGAAGACTAACACAACATGAAGGACTAGTAACATGAAGACTAACACAACATGGAAGACTAACACAACATGGAAGACTAACACAACATGGAAGACTAACACAACATGGAAGACTAAAACAACATGAAGACTAAGCACAACATGGAAGACTAACACAACATAAAGGGCTAACGCAACATAAAGAACTAGTACCTACTACATTTCTTTTCATTTATTAGTAAGGTGAGAGTTGCTTCATGGTATTGACACAATAATAGTGTTTATCATAACAAGTGATGTAATGAGTTAGTGTTTTTGCCTTACATTTCCATTATTATGATAAAAGATCATTATTAATGTGCTCAATAGCAGCTGAAAGCAAACCTTGTAATATGCATCTTGTCCCATTGTATTTGTCTTGTAAGTACAGTGGTACCTCGAGTTTCAGCCGCCCCAAGTTTCGGCTGTTTTGAGTTTCGGTCACTTTTTTTACCTAAATTTTGTCTTGAGTTTCGAACAGTACCTTGAGTTTTGGCCGCCGTACCAGACCTGTCCGCCTGCTTAAGATCTAATACTTAATAGTCTGTGTGTAGATGTTTATAGATCTTAAGTAACATTGAAACATTAACAATAGTTTGCCTGAAATGCATTGATTAGTGACCTTGTGCCTACCAATATTTTATTATATATAAACTATTATTTGTACTACTGTATAAAGAAATAAAAATTGTATTGTATGTGTTAAAGCATGTTTTTCGTACCAGGATACTTGACTGGTAAAGCTGGAGTTTGCCTGGTGGTGTCAGGTCCTGGGCTGCTCCACACTATTGGTGGATTAGCCAATGCTCAGAGTAACTGTTGGCCAGTACTGGTGATTGGAGGTTCCAGTGACCAAGATCAAGAAGGTATGGGAGCCTTCCAGGAATGTCCACAGGTTTGTCTCACTTATTAACTTCCCTTCAAATTAATATATTTAAATGCATGTTTTAGTTGCCTTTTATTAACCCCTTAACTGTCCAAACATAGATGTATGTTCTCTTGCCCAGGGCTCCAAATATTTTGAAAAAAAAAAATAGTTTTTCTTTTTAAATTGAAGAGGGCAATTTTCTGTGTGTAATAAGACAAAAAAAAACCTTCAAATCAGTACTTACCGAGATATAAGATCGCGAAGTTGGCGCTGGATGCTTATTTGATGGCAACATGGACTTCTGCCGCTTGCAGAAATATTGCCGATATACCTTTTTTCACGTTTTTATTTTAATTTATATAATTTTTATATTCTGATAATTACAATTTGTTCTAGGTAGTAGGTTGGTAGACAGCAACCGCCCAGGGAGGTACTACCGTCCTGCCAAGTGAGTGTAAAACGAAAGCCTGTATTTGTTTTACATGATGGTAGGATTGCTGGTGTCTTTTTTCTGTCTCATAAACATGCAAGATTTCAGGTATGTCTTGTTACTTCTACTTACACTTAGGTCACACTACACATTCATGTACAAGCATATGTATATACACACACCTCTGGGTTTTCTTCTATTTTCTTACTAGTTCTTGTTCTTATTTCCTCTTATCTCCAGGGGGAAGTGGAACAGAATTCTTCCTCCGTAAGCCATGCGTGTCGGAGGCGACTAAAATGCCGGGAGCAAGGGGCTAGTAACCCCTTCTCCTGTATATATTACTAAATGTAAAAGGAGAAACTTTCGTTTTTCCTTTTGGGCCACCCCGCTTCGGTGGGAAACGGTCGACGTGTTGAAAGAAGAAGAAGAATTACAATTTGTAGTAGTATTTGTGATTTCATAGCCAATGTTTGTTCTATCACTAATATTAGGTACTGAAATAGTACTCAAATAGTCAGAAACACACTGACAGGTGAACATTTTCACCTGCCTTGGTCATACTGTTGTCAAGAAATATATACATAGTATTTATAGGTTCCAGCAATGTTTTAGACATGCTGGAGTATATATGAAACTCCTTGAAGTATGGTGTAAGACAAGTGTCTCTCCACTGCTGACAGTGCAGCAGTGGAGTAACATCTGATGATCGTGCACTGCCTTGGCTTTACACTATTTGTTTTCATTGTTGCACATAAACATGTCTGTCTGTCTATCTGTCTGTCATTGTCTGTCTATCTTCCTGTCTGTCTATCTTCCTGTCTTATCTGTCTGTCTAGCTCTGTCTCTGTTTATCTCTGTATCTGCTTATCTGTCTTTCTGTCTCTCTATCTGCTTGTCTCTCTCTCTCTGTCTGAGAGAGAGAGCCGCTCATGAACCAACAGGTATTACACAACGATGCAGAGTCGTCACGTCTGATTCCTGAACAAATAAAAATGCGTATTACTTGCCAGTCATGCTTATTATGCTTTATATCTACAAGCACTGTATAGCACTTTGTCTGGATTTTTGGGGTTATCTTAGGTAATTTACACTATGTATGATAACTGTACTTATTTGTACCTGTGAGACCGGGATAGACAGAGACCGGGATAGACAGAGACCGGGATAGACAGAGACCGGGATAGACAGAGACCGGGATAGACAGAGACCGGGATAGACAGAGACCGGGATAGACAGAGACCGGGATAGACAGAGACAGGGATAGACAGAGATAGAGATGGATACAGACAGACAGATAGAGACAGCGAAAGTCAATCAGCCAGCCAGCCAGCCAGCCAGCCAGCTAGCCTGCCGAACACATATTACACATGTTCCTGAATTGTTTCTCTTTACTTAGGGCATAGGTTATAGGACATTCTGGCAGGATGACACTACCAGTGGTATCAAAATTGATGGGATGTTGCACATGGGTTATTATCGAGGTTTTTGATATTTCCTCGATCACTTCAACTAACATGGTGCCACTTCTGTGAAAAAAATTGTAGCGCTGAGTGGTGGACTGCAGGATTTCAGATCTGTTTTTGATTAACTTAGTTGATTCCTGTGTACCAGTCAATACCTATAATGTTTACATATACTGCTGCTGTGTATGATAATTTATGTAACTATTTATGTGTATGTTTACCTGAATAAACTGACTGATGTGTGCAGCTGGCTGGCTGGCTGGCTGTTTGGGTGGCTGATTTCCTGGCTGGTCGGCTGGCTGATTTCCTGGCTGGTCGGCTGGCTGATTTCCTGGCTGGTTGGCTGGCTGGTTGGCCGGCTGGTCGGCTGGCTGGTTGGCCGGCTGGCTGATTGGTTGGCTGGTCAGCTAGCTGGTTGGCTGGCTGGTTGGTTGGCCAGATGGCAGGCTGATTGGTTGGCTGGCTGGTTGGCTGGCTGGTTGGCCTGCTGGTTGGCCGGCTGGTTGGCTGACTGGTTGGCTGGCCAGCTGGCTGGCTGGCTGGCTGGCTGGCTGGTTGCCCTGTCTCTGTCTCTTGTGTTTCTCAGAGAGCCACTCATGAACCTGATATTCAGCTAGGCTTTTGAACATTTTGAACAGGTATTACACGTGTTGCAGAATCGTCACATCTGCACAAGTGGAAAGATACAACTGTGGCCAAAATGTGTATTACTTGCCACAGTAATGCTTATGCCTCATATCTACAAGTACAGTTGACCCCCGGTTATTGGCCATAATTCGTTCCAGAATTCTGTTCAAGTGCCATTACCGAACGAATTTGTAAATTAGATTAGTCCGTTTAAACCCCCAAAAATATACTTACAAAAGCACTTACAAAAATACACTTACATAATTGTTCGAGTTGGGAGCAGTACGAAATCCGGGGGTCCACTGTACAGTATAGTACTTGGACTTTTTTGGGTTATCTTAGGTAAATAAACTTATTCCTTGATTCTGTTCAAGGGATGCCTGTCCTTCCAGACAAGAAATACAGTGGACCCTTGGTTTTCGTACATCTCCCAACTTGAACAATTATGTAAGTGTATTTTTGTAAGTGCTTTTGTAAGTCTATTTTTGGGGGTCTGAAACAACTAATCTAATTTACATTCGTCCTTATGGGAACAAATTTGTTTGGTAACGGCACTCAAACAGCAATCTGGAAAGAACTATTGACGAAAACCGAGGGTCCACTGTATACAGTAGACCCTCATATTATAGGGATTTATTTGGCACATTTTGGTTATTACACTATTGAAAAATTGCTGCATAATTTTATACAACACTTTGTTAAATTAGCTTAACATGGTTTGGTTTATGGGAGGAAAAAAAATCTGGAGCATGTCCCTTGGGATATTTCCCTAGCTCAGGATGCTGCCTGGCTGTGGGTGAGACCACTGTCTCACCCACCATTCATTGCCACCTCCGTTCCAGCCTTCCGTTCATACGCGTCTAGGACCATTCTCTTCTAGGAGCTAGCTGTGTTTGTGGATTGTGTTTTGATATTTTAATTGCCAAGCAATCATGGCACCCAGTAAGCATACAAGTGTTGCTGAAAGTGGTAGCAAGAAAAGGGTTAAGCGTTTAAGTCTTGGAGTTACAAAGAAAATTGAGCTTGTGTAATGAATAACCCAGGATGTCTATCTCATGAAAAGAATGACATGTACAGTAGGGCTCCACTTATATGACAGGTTAGGTTCCAGGCTATCGCCGGAAAACGGACATCGCCGGAAAGCAGAATGTCATTTTTTTTCCATTTATAAATGTATAAAAATGCCAGACAACAAGTTTAGACTAACTTATATTAATTTAGTAATAGAACTAGGGATTAAAAAACAATAAAAAGCAAAATACATACACAGTACATTCATTACTTACCTTAAAATATTTGTAGTCCTAATGTAGGGCGAGAGGTGAGTAGTATTTATTTGTAGGAAGTAAGGTGTAGGTAGCCCTGGCTCCCCATCCCAAACTTAACCCTTTCGGGGTCTGTGCCATACTAGTATGTTTTACGTGCCAGGGTCGGTGCCGTACTAGTACACGTAAATTCTAGCTGCCTCAAATTAAGCGGGAAACAGCTGGTAGGCCTACATATGAAAGAATGGGTCTGTGTGGTCAGTGTGCACAGTATAAAAAAATTCCTGCAGCACACTGCATAATGAGAAAAAAAACTCCGACCGTTTTTTTCATTTAAAACAGCGACTTTGCAGTCTATTTTCATATGGTATTTATTGATATATTCTCATTTTCTTGATCTCATTTGATAGAATGGAAGATATATTATAGAAATAGAGATGATTTTGATTGGTTTGACAATGACAAGTACCTTGAAATTGAGCTCAAAGTAGCGAAAATGTTCGATTTTTGCCGATGTTCAAGAGTAAACAAATCACACCATGCTTCCAATACACATCAACTGGTGAGTCTAATATTCTTGCACAAGTGTGCTGATATTATTTATACCATTTTTACAATGATGCAGTAATATACATAACAGTAAATCTTTTATTTTTTATGAGAATAAAAATTCAAAATGGAAAGCAAAAGTAATGTAAGTGGGGCCTGGAGACGTGACTAATGAACAGAGAAGATGTTATTTTAGTGCCAGGAATGTCTGCCTTGTTTATTCTGGACCCCATTTTGAAATTGGCATCGTTTGAAATTTGTGTGAAATTGGCCAAATTGCCATTTTATGACCACGTTTTTGGGTAGTTGAAATTGATAAATGGGCGGTTTCTTGTACTCAGTCGATAGAAGAAATGGAGTTCTAGGGAAATAGCTTTGATTTTAGTGGACTTCAAATCAAGCGGGAGAAAGCTGGTAGGCCCACATGTGAGAGAAGGGGTCTGTGTGGTCAGTGTGCACAGTATAAAAAAATCCTGCAGTACGCAGTGCATAATGAGAAAAAAACTCTGACCGTGTTTTTGGATTAAAACGCCGACTTTGAGGTGTATTTTCATATAGTATTTATGGTTGTATTCTCGTTTTCCTGGTCTCATTTGATAGAATGGAAGACATATTACAGAAATAAAGATGATTTTGATTGGTTTAACGATGAAAAGGACCTTGAAATTGAGCTCAAAGTAGCAGAAATGTTCGATTTTTGCCAATGTTCAAGAGTAAACAAATGTAAACATTGTCCAATAAGTGTCCAACTAGCCATTTTAATACACAGTCATGAATGGGTTGACATTATTTATTCAATTATTACAATAATGCAGTAGTCTGCGTAACAGTAAATCTTCTATTTTTTGTGTGAATAAAAATTCAAAATAGAAAGCATGAGTAATATAAGAGGGGCCTGGAGACGTGACGAATGAACAGGTAACATCTTATTTTAGTGCCAGGAATGTCTACATTTTTCATTCTGGACCCTATTTTGCAATTGGCATCTTTTTTAATTTGTGTGAAATTGGCCAAATTGCCAATTTCTGACCACTTTATTGGGTAGTTGAAATTGGTAAATGGGCAGTTTCTTGTACTCAATCGATAGAATAAATGGAGTTCTAAAGAAATAGCTATGAGTTTGGTCTACTGGAACAGTGGAAATGGTCAAAAATAGGGCTCAGAGTGGGTGAAATCGCCGATGTGTAAATATCGCCAAGACTGCTAACTTTGTGAGAGCATAATTCTGTAAGTTTTCCATCAAATTTCGTACTTTTGGTGTCATTATCATCAGGAAAAGATTCTCTATCATTTCATAAAAAAATAATTTTTTTTTTAAATTCTTCGACACTGAGAGCAAGTTTGTGAGCAGGGGTCTCGACAGTCAAAGGGTTAATACAACCACTGGATCAGGGAGTTAAGTCATTCAAGTATAACTACACAAGAAAAAGTGATGAAAAAACTAGTTGTATTAATGTGCTCTGACTCCAGCCTGGCAGTACCAAGATCTGGAATAATGTATAATGTACTGCAGGGAAAAAGAAGCCAGAGATCCATTACAGAATTTATGCACACTCCAATACAACCATAGACTTTAGTACCAGAACCTTAACCATTCACTTCTGCCGACAACCAACAGTCATCCACCTCAGCCCCATAGGGCCACACCATGCATCTCCACTCTTTTCACAATCACTGACATTCACCAGCAACCACAATTTAAGGTAAATAATATTATTTATGTTGCAACAATAACATTATCATCTTTATTTTTATAAGATCTGGATGTTTAAAAAAAAGATGTTTGGCTTTTTGGGGGGTCCCAGGAATGTAACCCTATTTTTCCCATAAGTTCTTCAGTTTACAGTCAACTCCCGGTTCTCGTCGGTAATCCGTTCCAGAGGGCCCGTCGATCACCGGTTTGGTCGAACTCCGATTCTATTTTCCCAATAAGAAATAATGGAAATAAAATTAATCCATTCCAGACATCCAAAAGTATTAAAATAAAATATATTTTAGAACTTTTTGACATTAAATTATACACAATTTTATGAAAAATTAAGAAATAATAGTACAATAACATGTCACTTACATTTATTGAAGAGTTGTTGATGTGGGGAAGATGGGAGGAGGGGAGAAGATGGAGTAGTATGCTAGTGTTTGGAAGGGGAATCCCCTTCCATTAACACAGCAGGTACCAAGTTCTTTTCTGGGGTTACTGGCCTTTTTCTTTTAATGCCACTAGGACCAGCTTGAGAGTCACTGGATCCCTCTCTCACAAAAAATCTGTCCAGGGAGCTCTGTGTCTGGCGGTTCTTTAAAATGTCCCTAAAATGTAACAAGACATGGTCATTAAACATGTCGCATACACGGCCTGCAACAGCTTGGTTAGGGTGATAATCATACATAAATGTTTGCACATTAGTCCATTGGGCACAAATCTCCTTAATTTTTGAAGAAGGCACTTTCTTCCATTTCAGTTCCACCTCCTCCCCCTCTGGACCATTTTCCTGAACTGTGGTCTGTTGTTGCTGTTGAAGCTCTTGCAGATCTTCAGTGGTTAGCTCTTCATTGTGCTCCTCCACCAACTGTTCCACATCCTCGGTACAAACATCCAACCCCATGGACTTGCCCAGTTCCACAATTTCTTGCACAACAGGCTCAGGCTCAGGGTTCTGAGGCTCAGCCCAAAAACCTTAAAAATCTAGGACACAGTCTGGCCACAATTTTCTCCAGGCAGAGTTCAAAGTCCTGGTAGTCACTCTCTCCCAAGCCTTACCTATAAGCTTTACACAATGCAGGATATGGAAATGATCTTTCCAAAACTCTTTTAGGGTCATATCCATGTCTGTGGTCACATCAAAGCACTTTTGAAACATTGCTTTGGTGTAGAGTTTTTTAAAGTTGCAAATGACCTGCTGGTCCATGGGCTGGAGGAGCGGAGTGGTATTAGGGGGCAAGAACTTCACTTTGATGAACTTACAGTCCTGCACAATTTCCTCTGCCAAGTCTCGAGGATGACCAGGAGCATTGTCCATTATCAGGAGGAACTTAAGTGGCAAATTATTTTCCTCGAGATATTTCTTCACACTGGGGCCAAACACGTTTTTGAACCAATCTAAGAAAATGTCCTTTGTGACCCATGCCTTTTTGTTAGACTTCCACATCACACACAAATTAGACTTGGTGATACCGCATCTGCCAAACACTCGGGGATTTTCAGAATGATACACCAGTAAAGGCTTCACTTTACAATCACCACTGGCATTAGCACAAAGCATCAAAGTTAGCTTGTCTTTCATAGGCTTATGTCCTGGGAGTGCCTTTTCCTCCTGTGTAATGAAGGTCCTGTTGGGCATTTTCTTCCAAAACAGGCCTGTTTCGTCACAATTGAACACTTGTTGGGGTTGGAATTGTTTAGCCTCTATGTACCCCACGAATTCATTCACGTAATTTTCAGCCGCACTTTTGTCAGAACTGGCTGCCTCACCATGCCTCACAACACTATGTATGCCACTTTGCTTCTTAAATCTGTCAAACCAGCCTTTGCTGGCTTTAAATTCATTCACTTCAGCACTCGTTGCAGGCATTTTCTTAACGAGATCATCATGCAACTGCCTTGCTTTTTCACATATTATTGCCTGCGAAACACTATCTCCTGCTAACTGTTTCTCGTTGATCCACAACAACAACAAAGTTTCCACTTGTTCCAGCACTTGAGATCTCTGTTTTGTGACCTTACTTGCACCTTTCGCAACAACAGCGTCCTTGATTTCCATTCTCTTGGCCATAATGGAAGAGATGGTTGAATGGGATTTGCCATAGAGCCTGGCCAGCTCAGTGACACGCACTCCACTTTCATATTTTGCTATCATCTTCTTCTTCAATTCTACCGTATTTCTGACATTCTTTACCACAGGGCTGGCACTAGGAGCTTTCTTGGGGCCGATGGTGGCTTATTTAGCAGTTGCAAGCACTAAAAACAGTGGAATAATAAGAATATACTGGTATGAATGCGTGGGTGGTGGTCGCTCGCTTGTAAACAATAGTACACTGAGTGCCTGGGCGCCCAGCTGGGCCACGCGTACGCGTCTGGGACGAATCGCCAACTCCGAGCGGCTCGTCTAATACCGAGCCATAATTCTTGTAAAAAATCCGTTGAACACCGATTTGGACGACCTCCGACGCCGTCGAGCACCGGGGGTTGACTGTATATAACCCAGATTTATCTAACACGGCATTTTCTGGATCGTAACTTCCGTGAAATATGAGGGTCTACTGTATACCAAACAAATGTAATTGCTTGAATGACAGAACAGAATCAAGGACTAAGTTTATTTAGGCACAGTACACATAAGTACAGTTATCATTCATAGTGTAAATTACCTAGGATAACCCAAAAAAGTCAGTGCTATATTGTGCTTGTAGATATATGACTTAAGCATTACTGTGTCAAGTAATACACATTTCAACCACAGTTGTATTTTTCCACTTGTTCAGATGCAACATTTCTGCAGCATGTGTAATACCATTGGTCCATACATACTTGTCCCATATGATTCTCTGATGTGTTTGTGATTAACTTAGTTGATTTTTGAATGCCAGTCAATACATGCTGTGTTTACATATGCTTCTATGTATGATAACTTAACTACAGTGGTACCTCGACTTACGATATTTTTTCATTCCAGAATGCTGTTCAAGTGCCATTACCAAACGAATTTATCTCCTTAAGAAATAATGTAAAATAGACTAGTCTGTTTAGACCCCTAAAAGTACACTTACAAAAGCATTTAAAAAAATAAACTTACATAAAAGGGTGTGTTTGGGGACCATCGTAAGTCGAGGTACCACTGTATATTTATGTGTAAGTTTATCTGAATAAACTGACTGACTGGCTGTACTGACTGACTTAATGACAAACTTTACTGACTTGCTGAGTTTGACTGACTGACTGACTGACTTGCCTTGACTTACTGACTTGACTGATTTACTGACTGACTTGAGTGGACTGATTTGACTTATTTACTTACTGACTTGACTACCATCCACCTTAGGTCAGTAGGGCCACAACATGCCTTTCCACTCTCTTCACAAAAACCAACAACCGTGTAGACAGCCTGACTGTCTGCATAGACAGCAATGCTGTCTGCCAGCTGAGTTCATATTTCGTGCCATGCTAGTTTCCATAGTATTCCGCCAGAGGGCAGGCCTGGTAGGCATACCCATGTGAGTCTGCCTCACCCCTGTCTCTCCCTCACTTGGCGCCTAGACAACAGTCAGTCAACAGGCCTAACTCGTCTCCCTCGCAAGGCATGGCCCTTGGCCATGGCCACAGACACGCAGCCTGTGTACTCGCACCTTTATTACAAATAAAGTAAGAAGCCTCCGAAGCCTTATCATTGCATTCCCACGCCTCCAAAACTCCAACAAATAGAGAGCGTGTCTGTCTCGCGCCCAGCAGACGGAGGATCAAGCCTCCACAAAGTATTGCGCTGAATAACCCAAATAGGTTTAGCGCTTAACATGAATTAAATAAAATAAATCCAAAACTCCAAATAAATATCGTTATAAATGGTGCCAGCGGTGCCTCGCAGCTGACGTGGTTGCCCGTGAGGGGAGGAAGAGGAATGAAGTTATCTACCACTTCATCAGTCTCTACAAGAAGCATCCGTCTCTCAACGAGTTATCCTGATGTCGTGTCTGCAAATCTCAGCATCCAGACACAGGTACAAGCAGGATTCAGGCCGAAATTTATCTAATTCTCCGAGAAATGGCGTCACTGACTTCACGCCACAGCGTCCCATGCTGTTTCTCAGTCACGTGCTCAGCCTTGCCAGCATGTTCTGCTGTTGTTGTTCAGCTCAGCACAACTATTTCAGCACTTCAGAGGTGAGTTTGTGGTGATTTCCCAGTGTGAGCGTGTCTCCTCGTGTATTGTGGGTGAGGAGGTAGGCGCGCGCCCTGTCTCTCCATACACACCCGCCCTAGTGTACGCCGCCACACACCATACACCACTCACTGCCCACTCCTCTATGCTGTTTTCTGTGAATTTCCTTGTGAATTCTTGCCAGAGCTGTGTATCAGAGTGTCCAAGGCCACTCGAAGCCACGTGTGACCAAGCCACGTGATCAGCACGCCATGTGGGTAAGCCAGATCAGCAAGCCACGCTGTGGTCTGCGCCCACATCAACCCATGATGTCACCACCATGCTGCTGACGTCACGATGCTGCCGACTCCACGACGTCACTCCACTGATGTCACTTCGCGATGTCACCCCATGACATCCATCATCATGTCACTCCAGAACGTCACCTCGCAACGTCACCCACGATGTTGCCTGACGTTCCATCGCGCTCGCTGACATCACTCGCAATGTCACGCCTGACATCACCCACATGATGTCCCGAGTGCTGTAGTTCCACAGTGTGCATTTTATTTTCATTATTTCTAGAGCGTTTGAGAGAAGATATAAGTCGAGTGTTCATTAATTATTTTCTCAGTCAGTGTTCTCACATGTTCGTGTATTGCTTAGTGACGATTTTATACAGAAAGCGTCATTTGCTAGTAAGCCATGTTGTATCACATGTGCAGTATGTGTGCAGTTTCTCGTGTGTCCTATGTAGCACCTGTGTGTTACTTTGTCACCCAGTGTGTGACCGCGCCCCGCGCTCTTGACAGCTGACATTTGTCAGTCCAGGCGTCAGTTACGGCGTTCGAGCGCCCTGTACAAAAGCTCTTATTGTTCGCCACTCGTAGATGCCTTTGCTGAATCGTACCCGACGATTCTCCCATCGAACCGTTCACTTCACCTCCAAGACCGTCAGTCCAGTTAGTGCAGATGACCAGTCTGGGGACGCTTACACTGCCCTCTGCTGTAACTTCTACTGTCGAGAGATGACACTCGCCAAGCCGCAGTTAAGCCTGTTGGCGCGACTGTCAGCCTGTGTCACAGCTTCAGTGAGCAGCCTGCACAAAGATGATGTCACTTGACTGCTAGCCCACTCACTGCAGTATGGTGTATGCTGTTATGACCTCCAGATGTTTCGTCAGTCGTCCCTGTCACGACTCACTCCACACTCGCCAGCAGCGACAGCTCCAGCGATAGTACCAGTCGAGGAATGTCCTCCTGAGTCGCTTGCCAGTCCTGTCCTGTTGCGACTACTGACGACGCCTCACTCGAGGCACCAGCAGTTGTGCCCCAGGTTGAGTGAACCCCTGCAGCGACTACTACGATGTCTGCTTCACCTCCCAGAGGAGATCGTGCCCTGTTACGTCGCAGCTCAGCCACAGCTGTCTCCGTGTTGCAGTATGTATCCAGACGCAGGAAGGCATGCAGTGCTGCATCGCGCTCACTGCCTTAGACCACAAGCACACCGTTTTTCTTCCCCTCTCTGGAGGAAGTTTTTTCTATGTCCATATGTTTATGTATATATGTATTTTCTTACGTGTTCTGTGACCTGTTCTTGCGAGAGAGAGACCCGAGTTTTTTTAATGCCATTCATGGTCGGGACGGCCATGGGTGCGTGACCGACGATGTAGACAGCCTGACTGTCTGCATAGACAGCCATGCTGTCTGCGCTAATTCATATTTCTGTGCCATGCTAGTTTCCATAGTATTCCGCCAGAGGGCAGGCCTGGTAGGCATACCCATGTGAGTCTGCCTCACCCCTGTCTCTCCTCACTTGGCACCTGAGCAGTCAGTCAACAGGCCTAACTCGTCTCCCGCAGGCATGGCCCTTGGCCATGGCCACGACACGCAGCCTGTGTACTCGCACCTTTATTACAAATAAAGTAAGAAGCCTCCGAAGCCTTATCATTGCATTCCCACGCTCCAAAACTCCAAATAAATATCGTTATAACCACAATTTAATGTAAGAAATATTATTTCTGTTGCATTTGTAGCCATAAGCAATTAAAAAACCTACATAACAACAGTGAACAACAATTGCATTAACATTTTTATTTTTGTAAGATTTGGAGACTTAAAAAAGGTTGTTTTTCTTTTTTGGGGTCCGAAGAACGTAACCTTATTTTCCAATTAAGTTCTTTAGTTCCTTTAACACAGATTCATCTAACACAGGATTTTCAGGAACGTAACTACCGTGTTTATCGACAGTCTACTGTATATGCAATTTCTGATTAGTTAAATTGAATTGCAATTTAACTATTCAGATTTCTGAATAGTTAAATTGCATTGCAATTTAACTAATCAGAAATCCTTCTAATATGACATACTCTAATGCACTGGTGATTGCTTCATCTGCCTGAGAGGCAGTTAATTACAAATCATTATTTCTTTATTATATTTATAGTAAAAGTTGATCTTAGACAGGGATGCATGATGTCACTATGGCTGTTTAAGATATTTATTGATAGGGTTGTAAAGAAGTAAATGCTAGGGTGTTGGGAAGAGGGTGGCATTAAAATATGAGAAGTCTAATACAAAATGGGAGTTGTCACAGTTACTTTTGCTGATGATACTGTGCTTTTGTGAGATTCTGAAAAGTTGCAAAAGTTAGTGGACGAGTTTGGGAGGATGTGTAAGGAAGAAATTTGAAAGTGAACATAGATAAGAGTAAGGTGATGAGGGTATCAAACAAGTTAGATAAAGAAAAATGGGTATCAAATCAGAGGGAGGGAGTATGGAGGAAGTAAATGTGTTCAGATTTTTGGGAGTAGACTTGACAGTGGATGGGTCTGTGAAAGATGAGGTGAACCATAGAATTGATGAAGGAAAAAGGTGAGTGGTGCGTTGAGGTATCTGTGGAGACAAAAAACGTTATCCATGGAGGCAAAGGGAAATGTATGAGTGAATAGTGGTAAAAACATTCTTATATGGGTGTGAAGCATGGGTTGTAATGTTGCAGTGAGAAGGAGGCTGGAGGCAGTGGAGATGTTGTGTCTTGAGGGCAATGTGTGGTGTATATATTATGCAGAGATTCATAGCTTAGAGATTAGGAGGAAGTGTGAAGTTACTAAAAGTATTATTCTGAGGGGTGAGGAGAGGTTGTTGAGGTGGTTTGGTCATTGGGCAAAATAGAAATACAATTTTTTATTTAATTGCAAGTTTACATTGAGATTATGTAATTGCAATAATGAGTTGCAGTGCAAGAGAGCCACTATCATACCATGGCATTATGGACAGACTAAATTTAATGGCTTACAGACTGCTTAACCCTTAAACAGTCCGCACGTATATTTATGTTAGCACTTCTGCCCCAAATGTATATTTACGTTTTATTTTTCCTGCTTCCAAATTTGGCATGATTGGCCTGAGATGCCTGGTTAGCATAGAATGGGTCCTAAGACTCGGTGTGCGCCATATTAAAAAATCTGGGACCACTTAGTACCTTGTGGGAGCACCAGTTAAATTGAGGGCCAGCTAAAGCAAACACTGCGGCAAACACCATAGATTCACTGATGTCATGTCATATTAACATCCCTTTGAAGTGGAAAGTGATGTCGGCAGGCTGGCAGGCAGAGCTGGCTGCCTGCCTGCTGGACCTGGCTGGCAAACAGCTGGTTGGCCACCTGGCTGGCCAGCAGCTGGCTGGTCAGCTGGGTACCTGATTGGCTGTCTATCTCTGTCTGTCTGTCTGTATCTATCTGTCTCTGTCTCTATCTGTCTCATCTCACAGGGAAAACATACGTAAATACAATTATACATTTGTAAATTACCTAGGATAACTAAAAATCAAAACAAAGTGTTATAATGTGCTTGTGGTCTGCATAATACCAGTTGGTTCATGAGCTGTTCAGACAAGGCTGATAAAGGAGACGACAAAACAGGCAGACAGAGTTAGTGACAGACAGACAGACAGAAAGACAGAGCTGTTACAGAAAAGAATGATACAGACAGACAGACAGGTTTAGAATAAATAATGGGAAGCACAAGCTGTCAATGTCACTGTAATTACTGGACTGATAAGAGAAAAGACTATGGCTCACCCTCTCAGAAATGTCATTAGTGGAGATGAGATGAGATAAGTACACACAATCTTTTATTATTACAGTATTATTATTACATATTATTATTATTATTATTATTTTTGTTGTCTTTATAATTTTTTTATTAACACATCGGTCGATTCCTCACCAAGGCAGGGTGGCCCTAAAAAGAAAAAAAAACTTTCATCACCCATTCACTATCACTGTTCTCAGAGGGGTGTTTACACTACAGTTATAAAACTGCAACATAACACTCCTCCTTCAGAGTGCCGCACTGACTTCCCATCTCCAGAAGCTCAAGTCCACCTGCCGTTTCCTAATCCCTTCATAAATGTTACTTGCTCACACTCCAACAGCACGTAAGTTTAAAACCATATGCCTCCATTCACTCCTATCAAAACGCTCACAAAATGTTTGCTGAAGTCCGCCTCGCACACAAACTTCCTTTACCCCCCCTCAAACCCTTTTCCGACCGACCCCTACTCCCCCCTTTCCCCTTCCACTCGATTTATACACTCTGTCACCCCCCTGCTCGCCTTCTAATGTCCAAACCACTTAAAAACCCCCTCCCCCTTCGGGACAACCGTTTTGGTAACCCCGCACTCCTCCTCATTTCCAAACCCAACCTCTGTTTTTATATTCACACCACACATTGCCCTCAGACATGACACCCCATTTTCCTCAGCCTTCCCCTTTTTCAATTTCATCTACCCATGCCCCAAACCCATATAAGAGCGTTGGAAATAACTATTCTCTACACCCCTTTTTATTTAGGACAATGCCCTTTGTCCCCAAAGACTCCAAGTGCTCCATCAACCCTTTTCCCTCATCAGTTCTATGATTCACCCATCCTTTCCAAGCCCCATCTCCCGACATGTCCATTCAATATCTGAATACATTCACCTCCTCCATACTTCTCCCAACTGATATCCAATCTTTTGTCACCTATTCTGCATCCTCATCACCTTACTCTTTCCTATTCACTTTAAATTTTTTTTTTTACAACCCAAAAAATTTTATCCCCCAACCTCTCAATTTCCCCAGAATCTCCCAAAGAAAATTATCAGCAAAGAAACCCGTGAAAACCCCATTTTGTTTTGCTTCTTTATCTTTAGCCCAACACCTTTTCCCAAAGCCCCTTCGCATTCACTTCTCTTTACAACCCCATCTATAAATATATTGAACAACCACGGGACATGCACACCCCTTGTCTAAGGCCCACTTTTACTGGGAAAAGCCCCCTTCCTCCTACACACCTAACCTGACCCTTTTTTACCCTCAAAAAAACTCTTCACTGCTTTCAGAACCTTCCTTTTATTCCATACACCTTTCCAAAAATCTACAAAATTTGCCCTTTTTCACCCAACCATACTTTTTTTCAACGCATAAATGCTAACAAAACATCTTTACCCTTATCCAAATACTGTTCACCTATATGTTTCCTGTAAACACTTGGTCTACACACCCCTACCTTTCCTAAAGCCCTTGTTCATCTGCTATCCTGCTTTCTGTCTTACTCAATTCTTTCAATAATAACTCTACCATACACTTTACCAGGTACCTCAACAGACTTATTCCCTATAATTTTTGCACTCTCTTTTGTCCCTTTGCCTTTATACAAAGGAACAATACACGCCCTGCAATCCCTAGGTACCTTACCCTCTTCCATACATTTATTAAATAATAGCACCAACCACTCCAAAACTATATCCCCACCTGCTTTTAACATTTCTATCTTTATCCCATCAAGCCCAGGGTGCCTTACCCCCTTTTATTTCTACCCACTGCCTCAGAACCCCCTACACCCAAAACTGGCTCTTCCACACTCCTACAAGATGTTATTCCTCCTTCCCCAACACAATCCCGCTTCCCTGTCTTCATCAACATTTAACAATCCTCAAAATATTCTCTCCATCTTCCCGATACCTCTAACTTCCATTTAATAACTCTCCTTCCTATTTTAACTGTCAAATCCATTTGTTCTCAGGCTTCCTCAACTTATTAATCTCATTCCAAAACTTTTTCTTATTTTCAACAAAATTTGCTGATAACATCTCACCCACTCTCTCATTATTATTATTATTATTATTATTATTATTATTATTATTATTATTATTATTATTAATTTTTATTCACTATTATTATTATATTATTATTATTTTTTTTCACTATCATTATATTATTATTTTTGAGTACAATTTCGTACCTAATATTAGTGTCAGAACACAGATTGCTTAAATCACAAGAACTACTATAAATTGTGATTATGAGAACATAAAAATTTTTTAAAAAATAATAATAAAAAGTAAAAATAGGTATATTGGCAATGATTCTGCAAACGGCGGACTCCTGTTGCTGTCAGGTGGGGCATCCAGTGCCAACTCTCCGCCTCATATCTCGGTAACTACTGACCCAAATTTTTTTTCTATAACACAAAAAATGTGCTCTTTATTTCTATAATTTTTTTTTTTCAAAATATTTGGGGCACTTGGCGGGTAACGTATAATAAATTTGGACCTTTTAAGGGTTAATACTAGAAAATTGATCATAGTTTGTTTAAGTTGTACAGTGGACCCCCCGGTTTACGTTATTAATTCATTCAGAATGCTGTTCAAATACCGTTAAAGCAATTTGTTCCCTGGAATAATGTAAAAAGATTAGTTTCCTGGAGTTTACCTGGAGGAATTCCAGGGGCCCCCCTGCGGCCCGGTCTGTGACCAGGCCTCATGTTGGACCAGAGCCTGATCAACCAGGCTGTTCTGCTGGTCCCGCAGTCCAACGCCGCAACCAAGCCTGGCTGGTCAGGACCGACTTTAGGTGCCTGTCCAGTGCCTGCTTGAAGACAGCCAGGGGGTTTTTTGGTAATCCCTATGTATGCTGGGAGGCAGTTGAACAATCTTGGGCCCCTGACACTTATTGTGTTTGTCCTCAACGTGTAGTGGCACCCCTGCTTTTTATTGGGGGGATGTTACATCGCCTGCGAGTCTTTTTGCTTTCGTAGGGAGTTTATTTTCGTGTGTAAGTTTGGTACTAATCCCTCAATATTTTCCACGTGTATATAAAAATGATCTCTCTCGCCTCGTTCTAGGGAGTTTCAAGTTTAGAAACTTAAGCGTTCCCAGTAATTGAGGTGGTTTATCGCAGTTATGCGTGCGTGAAGGGTTTTCTGCACATTTTCAAGGTCAACAATTTCCTGCCTTGAAAGGTGCAGTTAGTGTGCAGCAATATTCCAGCCTAGATAGAACAAGCGATTTGTAAAGTGTCAACATGGGCTTTGCATCCCTGGTTTTGAAGGTTCTCATTATCCATCCTGTCATTTTCTAGCAGATGCAATTTACGGTGTTATGGTCCTTG
>WNWK01009839.1:42458-74018 GCA_009830355.1 Cherax destructor
TTTTGAAGAAGGCACTTTCTTCCATTTCAGTTCCACCTCCTCCCCTCGGGACCATTTTCCTGAACGTGGTCGGTTGTTTGAAGTTTGCAGATCTTCGTGGTTGCTTTCATTGTGCCTCCACCAACTGTTCCACATCCTCGGTAAAAACATCCAACCCCATGGATTGCCCATTTCCCCACAATTTTTCACAACAGGTTCAGGCTCGGGTTTGAGGTCCCCAAAACCTTTCTAGGAAAGCTGGCCAAAATTTTTCAGGGAAAGGTTCAAAGCCCCGTAGCCCTTTTCCCAGCCTACCTAAAAGCTTCCCAAAGCAGTTGAATGATCTTCAAAACTCTTTTAGGGTCATATCCATTCTGGGTCACATCAAAGCACTTTTGAAACATTGCTTTGGTGTAGAGTTTTTAAAGTTGCAAATGACCTGCTGGTCCATGGGCTGGAGGAGCGGAGTGGTATTAGGGGCAAGAACTTCACTTTGATGAACTTACAGTCCTGCCAATTTCCTCTGCCAAGTCTCAGGATGACCAGGAGCATTGTCCATTATCAGGAGGAACTTAAGTCAAATTATTTTCCTCGAGATATTTCTTCACACTGGGGCCAAACACGTTTTTGAACCAACTAAGAAAATGTCCTTTGTGACCCATGCCTTTTGTTAGACTTCCACATCACACACAAATTAGACTTGGTGATACCGCATCTGCCAAACACTCGGGATTTTCAGAATGATACACCAGTAAAGGCTTCACTTTACAATCACCACTGGCATTAGCACAAAGCATCAAAGTTAGCTTGTCTTTCATAGGCTTATGTCCTGGGGTGCCTTTTCCTCCTGTGTAAAGGTCCTGTTGGGCATTTTCTTCCAAAACAGGCCTGTTTCGTCACAATTGAACACTTGTTGGGGTTGGAATTGTTCAGCCTCTATGTACCCCAGAATTCATTCACGTAATTTTCAGCCGCACTTTGTCAGAACTGGCTGCCTCACCATGCCTCACAACACTATGTATGCACTTTGCTCTTAAATCTGTCAAACCAGCCTTTGCTGGCTTTAAATTCATTCACTTCAGCACTCGTTGCAGGCATTTTCTTAACGAGATCATCATGCAACTGCCTTGCTTTTCACATATTATTGCCTGCGAAACACTATCTCCTGCTAACTGTTTCTCGTTGATCCACAACAACAACAAAGTTTCCACTTGTTCCAGCACTTGAGATCTCTGTTTTGTGACCTTACTTGCACCTTTCGCAACAACAGCGTCCCTTGATTTCCATTCTCTTGGCCATAATGGAAGAGATGGTTGAATGGGATTTGCCATAGAGCCTGGCCAGCTCAGTGACACGCACTCCACTTTCATATTTTGCTATCATCTTCTTCTTCAATTCTACCGTATTTCTGACATTCTTTACCACAGGGCTGGCACTAGGAGCTTTCTTGGGGCCGATGGTGGCTTATTTAGCAGTTGCAAGCACTAAAAACAGTGGAATAATAAGAATATACTGGTATGAATGCGTGGGTGGTGGTCGCTCGCTTGTAAACAATAGTACACTGAGTGCCTGGGCGCCCAGCTGGGCCACGCGTACGCGCCTGGGACGAATCGCCAACTCCGAGCGGCTCGTCTAATACCGAGCCATAATTCTTGTAAAAAATCCGTTGAACACCGATTTGGACGACCTCCGACGCCGTCGAGCACCGGGGGTTGACTGTATATAACCCAGATTTATCTAACACGGCATTTTCTGGATCGTAACTTCCGTGAAATATGAGGGTCTACTGTATACCAAACAAATGTAATTGCTTGAATGACAGAACAGAATCAAGGACTAAGTTTATTTAGGCACAGTACACATAAGTACAGTTATCATTCATAGTGTAAAAATTTCCTAGGATAACCCAAAAAGTCAGTGCTATATTGTGCTTGTAGATATATGACTTAAGCATTACTGTGTCAAGTAATACACATTTCAACCACAGTTGTATTTTTCCACTTGTTCAGATGCAACATTTCTGCAGCATGTGTAATACCATTGGTCCATACATACTTGTCCCATATGATTCTCTGATGTGTTTGTGATTAACTTAGTTGATTTTTGAATGCCAGTCAATACATGCTGTGTTTACATATGCTTCTATGTATGATAACTTAACTACAGTGGTACCTCGACTTACGATATTTTTTCATTCCAGAATGCTGTTCAAGTGCCATTACCAAACGAATTTATCTCCTTAAGAAATAATGTAAAATAGACTAGTCTGTTTAGACCCCTAAAAGTACACTTACAAAAGCATTTAAAAAAATAAACTTACATAAAAGGGTGTGTTTGGGGACCATCGTAAGTCGAGGTACCACTGTATATTTATGTGTAAGTTTATCTGAATAAACTGACTGACTGGCTGTACTGACTGACTTAATGACAAACTTTACTGACTTGCTGAGTTTGACTGACTGACTGACTGACTTGCCTTGACTTACTGACTTGACTGATTTACTGACTGACTTGAGTGGACTGATTTGACTTATTTACTTACTGACTTGACTACCATCCACCTTAGGTCAGTAGGGCCACAACATGCCTTTCCACTCTCTTCACAAAAACCAACAACCGTGTAGACAGCCTGACTGTCTGCATAGACAGCAATGCTGTCTGCCAGCTGAGTTCATATTTCGTGCCATGCTAGTTTCCATAGTATTCCGCCAGAGGGCAGGCCTGGTAGGCATACCCATGTGAGTCTGCCTCACCCTGTCTCTCCCTCACTTGGCGCCTAGACAACAGTCAGTCAACAGGCCTAACTCGTCTCCCTCGCAAGGCATGGCCCTTGGCCATGGCCACAGACACGCAGCCTGTGTACTCGCACCTTTATTACAAATAAAGTAAGAAGCCTCCAAGCCTTATCATTGCATTCCCACGCCTCCAAAACTCCAACAAATGAAGCGTGTCTGTCTCGCGCCAGCAGACGGAGGATCAAGCCTCCACAAAGTATTGCGCTGAATAACCCAAATAGGTTTAGCGCTTAACATGAATTAAATAAAATAAATCCAAAACTCCAAATAAATATCGTTATAAATGGTGCCAGCGGTGCCTCGCAGCTGACGTGGTTGCCCGTGAGGGGAGGAAGAGGAATGAAGTTATCTACCACTTCATCAGTCTCTACAAGAAGCATCCGTCTCTCAACGAGTTATCCTGATGTCGTGTCTGCAAATCTCAGCATCCAGACACAGGTACAAGCAGGATTCAGGCCGAAATTTATCTAATTCTCCGAGAAATGGCGTCACTGACTTCACGCCACAGCGTCCCATGCTGTTTCTCAGTCACGTGCTCAGCCTTGCCAGCATGTTCTGCTGTTGTTGTTCAGCTCAGCACAACTATTTCAGCACTTCAGAGGTGAGTTTGTGGTGATTTCCCAGTGTGAGCGTGTCTCCTCGTGTATTGTGGGTGAGGGAGGTAGGCGCGCGGCCCTGTCTCTCACCATACACACCCGCCCTAGTGTACGCCGCCACACACCATACACCACTCACTGCCCACTCCCTCTATGCTGTTTTCTGTGAATTTCCTTGTGAATTCTTGCCAGAGCTGTGTATCAGAGTGTCCAAGGCCACTCGAAGCCACGTGTGACCAAGCCACGTGATCAGCACGCCATGTGGGTAAGCCAGATCAGCAAGCCACGCTGTGGTCTGCGCCCACATCAACCCATGATGTCACCACCATGCTGCTGACGTCACGATGCTGCCGACTCACGACGTCACTCCACTGATGTCACTTCGCGATGTCACCCCATGACATCCATCATCATGTCACTCCAGAACGTCACCTCGCAACGTCACCCACGATGTTGCCTGACGTTCCTCGCGACGTCTGCTGACATCACTCGCAATGTCACGCCTGACATCACCCACATGATGTCCCGAGTGCTGTAGTTCCACAGTGTGCATTTTATTTTCATTATTTCTAGAGACGTTTGAGAGAAGATATAAGTCGAGTGTTCATTAATTATTTTTCTCAGTCAGTGTTCTCACATGTTCGTGTATTGCTTAGTGACGATTTTTATACAGAAAAGCGTCATTTGCTAGTAAGCCATGTTGTATCACATGTGCAGTATGTGTGCAGTTTCTCGTGTGTCCTATGTAGCACCTGTGTGTTACTTTGTCACCCAGTGTGTGACCCGCGCCCCGCGCTCTTGACAGCTGACATTTGTCAGTCCAGGCGTCAGTTACGAGCGTTCGAGCGCCCTGTACAAAAAGCTCTTATTGTTCGCCACTCGTAGATGCCTTTGCTGAATCGTACCCGCGACGATTCTCCCATCGAGACCGTTCCACTTCACCTCCAAGACCGTCAGTCCAGTTAGTGCAGATGACCAGTCTGGGGACGCTTACACTGCCCTCTGCTGTAACTTCTACTGTCGAGAGATGACACTCGCCAAGCCGCAGTTAAGCCTGTTGGCAGGCGACTGTCAGCCTTGTGTCACAGCTTCAGTGAGCAGCCTGCACAAAGATGATGTCACTTTGACTGCTAGCCCACTCACTGCAGTATGGTGTATGCTGTTATGACCTCCAGATGTTTCGTCGAGTCGTCCCTGTCACGACTCACTCCACACTCGCCAGCAGCGACAGCTCCAGCGATAGTACCAGTCGAGGAATGTCCTCCTGAGTCGCTTGCCAGTCCTGTCCTGTTGCGACTACTGACGACGCCTCACTCGAGGGCACCAGCAGTTGTGCCCCAGGTTGAGTGAACCCCTGCAGCGACTACTACGATGTCTGCTTCACCTCCCAGAGGAGATCGTACCCTGTTACGTCGCAGCTCAGCCACAGCTGTCTCCCGTGTTGCAGTATGTATCCAGACGCAGGAAGGCATGCAGTGCTGCATCGACGCTCACTGCCTTAGACCACGAAGCACACCGTTTTTTTCTTCCCTCTCTGGAGGAAGTTTTTTTTTCTATGTCCATATGTTTATGTATATATGTATTTTTCTTACGTGTTCTGTGACCTGTTCTTGCGAGAGAGAGACCCGAGTTTTTTTTTAATGCCATTCATGGTTGGGACGACCATGGGTGCGTGACCGAGCGATGTAGACAGCCTGACTGTCTGCATAGACAGCCATGCTGTCTGCCAGCTGAATTCATATTTCGTGCCATGCTAGTTTCCATAGTATTCCGCCAGAGGGCAGGCCTGGTAGGCATACCCATGTGAGTCTGCCTCACCCCTGTCTCTCCCTCACTTGGCACCTAGACAACAGTCAGTCAACAGGCCTAACTCGTCTCCCTCGCAAGGCATGGCCCTTGGCCATGGCCACAGACACGCAGCCTGTGTACTCGCACCTTTATTACAAATAAAGTAAGAAGCCTCCGAAGCCTTATCATTGCATTCCCACGCCTCCAAAACTCCAAATAAATATCGTTATAACCACAATTTAATGTAAGAAATATTATTTCTGTTGCATTTGTAGCCATAAGCAATTAAAAAAACCTACATAACAACAGTGAACAACAATTGCATTAACATTTTTATTTTTGTAAGATTTGGAGACTTAAAAAAAAGGTTGTTTTTCTTTTTTTGGGGTCCGAAGAACGTAACCTTATTTTCCAATTAAGTTCTTTAGTTCCTTTAACACAGATTCATCTAACACAGGATTTTCAGGAACGTAACTACCGTGTTTATCGACAGTCTACTGTATATGCAATTTCTGATTAGTTAAATTGAATTGCAATTTAACTATTCAGATTTCTGAATAGTTAAATTGCATTGCAATTTAACTAATCAGAAATCCTTCTAATATGACATACTCTAATGCACTGGTGATTGCTTCATCTGCCTGAGAGGCAGTTAATTACAAATCATTATTTCTTTATTATATTTATAGTAAAAGTTGATCTTAGACAGGGGTGCATGATGTCACTATGGCTGTTTAAGATATTTATTGATAGGGTTGTAAAAGAAGTAAATGCTAGGGTGTTGGGAAGAGGGTGGCATTAAAATATGAGAAGTCTAATACAAAATGGGAGTTGTCACAGTTACTTTTTGCTGATGATACTGTGCTTTTGTGAGATTCTGAAAAGTTGCAAAAGTTAGTGGACGAGTTTGGGAGGATGTGTAAGGAAGAAATTTGAAAGTGAACATAGATAAGAGTAAGGTGATGAGGGTATCAAACAAGTTAGATAAAGAAAAATGGGTATCAAATCAGAGGGAGGGAGTATGGAGGAAGTAAATGTGTTCAGATTTTTGGGAGTAGACTTGACAGTGGATGGGTCTGTGAAAGATGAGGTGAACCATAGAATTGATGAAGGAAAAAAGGTGAGTGGTGCGTTGAGGTATCTGTGGAGACAAAAAACGTTATCCATGGAGGCAAAGAGGGAAATGTATGAGTGAATAGTGGTAAAAACATTCTTATATGGGTGTGAAGCATGGGTTGTGAATGTTGCAGTGAGAAGGAGGCTGGAGGCAGTGGAGATGTTGTGTCTTGAGGGCAATGTGTGGTGTATATATTATGCAGAGAATTCATAGCTTAGAGATTAGGAGGAAGTGTGAAGTTACTAAAAGTATTATTCTGAGGGGTGAGGAGAGGTTGTTGAGGTGGTTTGGTCATTGGAGCAAAATAGAAATACAATTTTTTATTTAATTGCAAGTTTACATTGAGATTATGTAATTGCAATAATGAGTTGCAGTGCAAAGAGAGCCACTATCATACCATGGCATTATGGACAGACTAAATTTAATGGCTTACAGACTGCTTAACCCTTAAACAGTCCGCACGTATATTTATGTTAGCACTGCTACTGCCCCAAATGTATATTTACGTTTTATTTTTCCTGCCTCCAAATTTGGCATGATTGGCCTGAGATGCCTGGTTAGCATAGAATGGGTCCTAAGACTCGGTGTGCGCCATATTAAAAAAATCTGGGACCACTTAGTACCTTGTGGGAGCACCAGTTAAATTGAGGGCCAGCTAAAGCAAACACTGCGGCAAACACCATAGATTCACTGATGTCATGTCATATTAACACTCCCCTTTGAAGTGGAAAGTGATGTCGGCAGGCTGGCAGGCGAGCTGGCTGCCTGCCTGCCTGGGGACCTGGCTGGCAAACAGCTGGTTGGCCACCTGGCTGGCCAGCAGCTGGCTGGTCAGCTGGGTACCTGATTGGCTGTCTATCTCTGTCTGTCTGTCTGTATCTATCTGTCTCTGTCTCTATCTGTCTCTATCTCACAGGAACACATACGTAAATACAATTATACATTGTGTAAATTACCTAGGATAACTAAAAAAAATCAAAACAAAGTGTTATAATGTGCTTGTGATCTGCATAATACCAGTTGGTTCATGAGCTACTCTCTGAGACAAGCTGATAAAAAGGAGACGACACACAGGCAGACAGAAAGACAGACAGACAGACAGACAGAAAGACAGACACACAGACAGACAGATACAGACAGACAGACAGGTTTGCGTAACAAATAATGGGAAGCAATGTAAGCTGTCAAATGTCATCACTGTAATTACTGGACTGATAAGAAGAAATAAGACTATGGCTCACCCCTCTCGTAAAATGTCATTAGTGGAGATGAGATGAGATAAGGCAGCGACACAAATCTTTTATTATTACAGTATTATTATTATTATTATTATTATTATTATTATTATTTTTATTATTTTTTATAATTTTTTTTTATTAACACATCGGCCGATTCCCACCAAGGCAGGGTGGCCCTAAAAAGAAAAACTTTCATCATCATTCACTCCATCACTGTCTTGCCAGAGGGGTGCTTTACACTACAGTTATAAAACTGCAACATTAACACCCCTCCTTCAGAGTGCCGGCACTGTACTTCCCATCTCCAGAACTCAAGTCCGACCTGCCGGTTTCCCTGAATCCCTTCATAAATGTTACTTTGCTCACACTCCAACAGCACGTCAAGTATTAAAACCATATGCCTCCATTCACTCCTATCAAATACGCTCACACATGCTTGCTGGAAGTCCAAGCCCTCGCACACAAAACTTCCTTTACCCCCTCCCTCTAACCTTTCCTAGACCGACCCCTACCCCGCCTTCCCCCCACTACAGATTTATACACTCGAAGTCACTCTGTCTCGTTCCATTCTCTCTACATGTCCAAACCACCTCAACAACCCCTCCTCAGCTCTCTGGACAATCGTTTTGGTAATCCCGCACCTCCTCCTAATTTCCAAACTCCGAATTCTCTGCATTATATTCACACCACACATTGACCTCAGACATGACATCTCCACTGCCTCCAGCCTTCTCCTTGTTGCAACATTCATCACCCATGCTCCACACCCATATAAGAGCGTTGGTATAACTATACTCTCATACATTCCCTCTTACTTCCATGGACAAGGTTCTTTGTCTCCACAGACTCGAAGTGCTCCACTCACCCTTTTCCCTCATCAATTCTATGATTCACCTCATCCTTCATAGACCCATCTGCTGACATGTCCACTCCCAAATATCTGAATACATTCACCTCCTCCATACTCTCTCCCTCCAATCTGATATCCAATCTTTTGTCACCTATTCTTTTTGCTATCCTCATCACCTTACTCTTTCCTATATTCACTTTCAATTTTCTTCTTTTACACACCCTACCAAATTCATCCACCAACCTCTGCAACTTCTCTTCAGAATCTCCCAAAAGCACAGTGTCATCAGCAAAAAGCAACTGTGACAACTCCCACTTTGTATTTGCTTCTTTATCTTTTAGCCCAACACCTCTTGCCAAGACCCTCGCATTCACTTCTCTTACAACCCCATCTATAAATATATTGAACAACCACGGTGACATCACACATCCTTGTCTAAGGCCCACTTTTACTGGGAAATAGTCCCCTTCCCTCCTACACACTCTAACCTGAGCCTCACTATCCTCATAAAACTCTTCACTGCTTTCAGTAACCTTCCTCCTATTCCATACACCTGCAACATCTGCCACATTGCCCCCTATCTACCCTATCATACGCCTTTTCCAAATCCATAAATGCCACAAAAACATCTTTACCCTTATCCAAATACTGTTCACCTATATGTTTCACTGTAAACACTTGGTCTACACACCCCTACCTTTCCTAAAGCCCCTTGTTCATCTGCTATCCTGCTTTCTGTCTTACTCTTAATTCTTTCAATAATAACTCTACCATACACTTTACCAGGTACACTCAACAGACTTATTCCCCTATAATTTTTGCACTCTCTTTTGTCCCCTTTGCCTTTATACAAAGGAACAATACACGCTCTCTGCCAATCCCTAGGTACCTTACCCTCTTCCATACATTTATTAAATAATAGCACCAACCACTCCAAAACTATATCCCCACCTGCTTTTAACATTTCTATCTTTATCCCATCAAGCCCAGCTGCCTTACCCCCTTTCATTCTACCCACTGCCTCACGAACTTCCCCTACACCCAAAACTGGCTCTTCCACACTCCTACAAGATGTTATTCCTCCTTGCCCTACACACGAAATCACAGCTTCCCTGTCTTCATCAACATTTAACAACTCCTCAAAATATTCTCTCCATCTTCCCGATACCTCTAACTCTCCATTTAATAACTCTCCTCTCCTATTTTTAACTGTCAAATCCATTTGTTCTCTAGGCTTCCTCAACTTATTAATCTCATTCCAAAACTTTTTCTTATTTTCAACAAAATTTGCTGATAACATCTCACCCACTCTCTCATTATTATTATTATTATTATTATTATTATTATTATTATTATTATTATTATTATTATTATTATTATTCACTATTATTATTATTATTATTATTATTATTTTTTTCACTATCATTATTATTATTATTATTTGAGTACAATTTCAGTACCTAATATTAGTGTCAGAACACAGATTGGCTATGAAATCACAAGAACTACTATAAATTGTGATTATGAGAACATAAAAATTATATAAAATAATAATAAAAAGTGAAAAATAGGTATATTGGCAATGATTCTGCAAGCGGCAGGACTCCTGTTGCTGTCAGGTGAGCATCCAGTGCCAACTTCTCCGCCTCATATCTCGGTAACTACTGACCCAAATTTTTTTTTTTATCCTATAACACTTAAAAAAATGTGCTCTTTATTTCTATAATTTTTTTTTTTTTTTTCAAAATATTTGGGGCACTTGGCGAGGTAACGTATATATACGTTTGGACCGTTTAAGGGTTAATACTAGAGAAATTGATCATAGTTTGTTTAAGTTGTACAGTGGACCCCCGGTTTACGTTATTAATTCATTCCAGAATGCTGTTCAAGTACCGTTACCAAACGAATTTGTTCCCATAAGGAATAATGTAAATAAGATTAGTTTACCTGGAGTTTACCTGGAGAGAATTCCAGGGGTCAACGCCCCTGCGGCCCGGTCTGTGACCAGGCCTCATGTTGGACCAGAGCCTGATCAACCAGGCTGTTACTGCTGGTCACACGCAGTCCAACGTACGAACCACAGCCTGGCTGGTCAGGTACCGACTTTAGGTGCCTGTCCAGTGCCTGCTTGAAGACAGCCAGGGGTTTGTTGGTAATCCCCCTTATGTATGCTGGGAGGCAGTTGAACAATCTTGGGCCCCTGACACTTATTGTGTTGTCCCTCAACGTGCTAGTGGCACCCCTGCTTTTCATTGGGGGGATGTTACATCGCCTGCCGAGTCTTTTGCTTTCGTAGGGAGTGATTTTCGTGTGTAAGTTTGGTACTAATCCCTCAATAATTTTCCACGTGTATATAACAATGTATCTCTCTCGCCTGCGTTCTAGGGAGTACAAGTTTAGAAACTTCAAGCGTTCCCAGTAATTGAGGTGGTTTATCGCAGTTATGCGTGCTGTGAAGGTTCTCTGCACATTTTCAAGGTCAGCAATTTCACCTGCCTTGAAAGGTGCAGTTAGTGTGCAGCAATATTCCAGCCTAGATAGAACAAGCGATTTGTAAAGTGTCAACATGGGCTTTGCATCCCTGGTTTTGAAGGTTCTCATTATCCATCCTGTCATTTTTCTAGCAGATGCAATTGCTACGGTGTTATGGTCCTTGAAGGTGAGATCCTCTGACATGATCACTCCCAGGTCTTTGACATTAGTTTTTCGCTCTATTGTGTGGTTGGAATTAGTTTTGTACTCCGATGAGATTTTAATTTCCTCACGTTTTCCGTATCTGAGTAATTTAAATTTCTCATCATTGAACTTCATATTGTTTTCTGCAGTCCATTTAAAGATTTGGTTTATGTCTGCTTGGAGTCTTGTAGTGTCTTCAATGGTGGACACTGTCATACAGATTCGGGTGTCATCTGTAAAGGAAGACACGGCACTGTGGCTTATATCCCTGTCTATGTCCGATATGAGGATGAGGAACAGGATGGGAGCGAGTACTGTGCCTTGTGGAACAGAGCTTTTCACATTAGCTGCCTCAGACTTTACTCTGTTGACTACTACTCTTTGTGTTCTACTTGTTAGGAAATTAATGATCCATCTACCAACTTTTCCTGTTATTCCTTTATCGCGCATTTTGTGTGCTATCACACCATGGTCACACTTGTCAAAGGCTTTTGCAAAGTCTGTGTATATAACATCTGCATTCTGTTTGTCCTCTAGAGCATCCAGGACCTTGTCATAGTGGTCCAGTAGTTGGGACAGACAAGAGCGACCTGCTCTAAACCCATGCTGCCCTGGGTTGTGTAATTGATGGTTATCTAGATGAGTGGCGATCTTGCTTCTTAGAACCCTTTCAAAGATTTTTATGATATGGGACGTTAGCGCTATTGGTCTGTAGTTCTTTGCCATTGCTTTACTGCCGCCTTTGTGGAGTGGGGCTATGTCTGTTGTTTTTAGTAACTGCGGGACGACCCCAGTGTCCATGCTCCCTCTCCATAGGATGTTAAAAGCACGTGATATGGGCTTCATGCAGTTCTTGATGAACACTGAATTCCATGAGTCGGGGCCTGGAGCGGAGTGCATGGGCATGTCATTTATCGCCTTTTCAAAGTCATGTGGCGTCAGGGTAATGTCAGATAGGCTTTCGTCTACCAGGTTCTGTGGCACTCTCATAAAAAATTCATTTAGGTCTTCAACTTTTAGTCTGGTTAGCGGCTCACTAAAAACTGAGTCATACTGGGACTTTAGTAACTCACTCATTTCCTTGCTGTCATCTGTGTAAGACCCATCTCGTTTTAGTAAGGGCCCAATACTGGATGTTGTTCTCGACTTTGTTTTGGCATGAAGAAAAGAAATACTTTGGGTTTCTTTCAATTTCATTTATGGCTTTTAGTTCTTCCCACGTTTCTTGATTTCTGTAAGATTCCTTTAGTTTTAATTCAATGTTTGCTATTTCTCTGACCAGTGCCTCCCTACGTATTTCAGATATATTGGCCTCTTGTAGCCGCTCTGTTATTCTTTGCCTTCGCCTGTATAGGGAGCGCCTCTCTCTTTCTAGTTTACATCTTTTCCTCCTTTTCCTTAAGGGAATTTGCCTTGAGCAAACCTCAAGTGCCACAGAGTTAATTTGTTCTAGACATAGGTTAGGATCCGTGATGCTTAGGCTATATTCCCAGTTTATATCATTTAGGATTTGGTTTACTTGGTCCCACCTTATGTTTTTGTTATTGAAGTTGAAATTGAGAAGGCCCTCGCGACTGATCACATTTTGTCGATCTGGGGCCCTCATGCATGTCTGGACCTCTATTATGTTGTGATCTGAATATATCGTTTTTGATATGATGACATTTCGTATCAGATCATCATTGTTAGTGAAGATGAGGTCCAGTGTATTCTCCAATCTTGTAGGCTCTATTATTTGCTGGTTTAAGGTGAATTTGGTGCAGAGATTTAAAAGCTCTTGTGTGTGCGAGTTTTCATCTGAGCTGCCTCCTGGTGTTATCTCTGCTACCACATTATTTGCAATATTCCTCCATTTTAGGTGCCTTAGGTTGAAGTCCCCCAGGAGCAAGATGTTGGGGGCAGGGGCTGGAAGGTTTTCCAGACATTGGTCAATTTTCAGAAGCTGTTCCTGGAATTGTTGGGACGTTGCATCCGGAGGCTTGTATACAACCACGATGACCAGGTTTTGATTCTCGATCTTTACTGCTAAAACTTCAACTACATCATTTGAGGCATTTAGTAGTTCTGAGCATATAAGTGACTGTGATATACAGGCCAACCCCCCCTTCCTTTTGCCTGTTCACTCTGTCACATCTGTATAGGTTGTAGCCAGGGATCCATATTTCATTGTCCAAGTGATCCTTTATGTGGGTCTCTGTGAAAGCAGTAGACCCCAAAAAATACACTTACAAAAGCACTAAAAAATATACAGTGGTACCTCGAGTTACGATGGTCCCCAAAATCGCCCTTTTATGTAAGTTTATTTTTTTTAATGCTTTTGTAAGTATATTTTAGGGGGTGTAAAAGGACTAGTCTATTTTACATTATTCCTTATGGGGATAAATTCATTTGGTAATGGCACTTGAACAGCATTCTCGAACGAAAAAATATCGTAACTCGAGGTACCACTGTACTTACATAAATGTTCGAGTGTGGAGCTGTTCGTAAACCGGGGGTCCACTGTACATCTGTTTTTATTTATAGCAGACATTAAGTTTATTCAAATTAACAATCTGGGGATATTACATTGGGACACGTTGAAAGTATTTTGCAGGTTGTTTATATCAGTAGTAAATATTTGAATAATATTATGGGAATATAACATTGTGCGTTGTTGAAAGTAGTTTACAGTATGAGAATGCTACAATTTGGTGTAAGGCAGTATTGTTTTGGGCAGGTATTTATACTACCATGTAGTATTAAGTAATATATGAACTTTGGGCATCTAATTTTGAGGTTTTAAGATTTAGGTAATTGGGAGATTTTTTGGTAAAGTTAAGTATTGAGTATTGAGTTTTTAGTTTACGGTGAGTAGGTGGTTTTTGAGAAGAGTCTTTAGTTGATGTTCAGACAGGGTTACTGTAGTATTTGCTGGTAATGAATTCCAAATTTTGGGGGTGAATCAATTTGTAGTGGAAGGAAGGCAGGGTAGGGGTCATCATAGGAAAGGTTGGAGGGAAGGGGTAAAGGAGTTTTTGTGTGAGGGGGTTGGACTTCCAGCAAACGCTTTTTATGATTTGATGTGCTGTTGGAGTGTGAGCAGAGTAACATTTATGAAGGGATTCATGTAAACTTGTTAGCCAGACTTGAGTCCTGGAGGTTGTACTTTGGAGGATGAGTTTGGGATATTTGCTGTTTAAAGTGATGTCTAAACAGTCGTATCTGTGCACCTCTGGCAAGACAGTGATAGTTTGAATGATGGTGAAAGAGTTTCTTTTTTTGGGTCACCGTGCCTCAGTGGAAGGCGCCCAGTGTGTTAAAAAAAATTATTTGTGTTTAAGGGTTTGAGTGAATGTAACGTAGATTTTTTATTTTTTTTTCTCTCAACTAGTCGGCCGTCTCCCACTGAAGTAGGGTGACCCAAAAAGAAAGAAAATCCCCAAAAAGAAAATACTTTCATCATCATTCAACACTTTCACCTCACTCATACATAATCACTGTCTTTGCAGAGGCACTCAGATACTACAGTTTAGAATAGTCCCTCCAAACGGTCACTATCCCAGACCCCTCCTTTAAAGTGCAGGCATTGTACTTCCCATTTCCAGTACTCAAGTCCAGCTAAATCTATAATAACCGGTTTCCCTGAATCCCTTCACTAAATATTACCTTGCTCACACTCCAACAGCTCGTCAGGTCCCAAAAACCATTTGTCTCCATTCAATCCTATCTAACACGCTCACACACGCTTGCTGGAAGTCCAAGCCCCTCGCCCACAAAACCTCCTTTACCCCCTCCCTCCAACCTTTTTGAGGATGACCCCTACCCCTCCTTCCTTCCCCTACAGATTTATACACTCTCCAAGTCATTCTACTTTGATCCATTCTCTCTAAATGACCAAACCACCTCAACAACCCCTCTTCAGCCCTCTGACTAATACTTTTAGAAACTCCACACCTCCTCCTAATTTCACACTCCGAATTCTCTGCATAATATTTACACCACATATTACCCTTAGACAGGACATCTCCACTGCCTCGAGCCTCCTCCTCGCTACAGCATTTGCAACCCAAGCTTCACACCTATATAAGAGTGTTGGTACCACTATACTTTCATACATTCCCTTATTTGCCTCCATAGATAACGTTTTTTGTCTCCTCAGATACCTCAATGCACCACTCACCTTTTTTCCTTCATCAATTCTATGGTTAACCTCATCCTTCATAAACCCATCCGCTGACAAGTCAACTCCCAAATATCTGAAAACATTCACGTAGAAAACATGTAACATAGATGTTTGTTATTAATGAAACTTCCCCTACCACTGAACTTGTCACCAGTATCACTGCTAGTGTTCACATTGTTACCACTGAACTTGTCACCAGTATCACTGCTAGTGTTCACATTGTTACCACTGAACTTGTCACCAGTATCACTGCTAGTGTTCACATTGTTACCACTGAACTTATCACCAGTATCACTGCTAGTGTTCACATTGTTACCACTGAACTTGTCACCAGTATCACTGCTAGTGTTCACATTGTTACCACTGAACTTGTCACCAGTATCACTGTGTTCAGTAATTGTCTTATTTAATGCTGGTATGTTATTATTACATTATACAAGTATTTCACTGTTAGGTTGAAAGCTGCCGTCTGTACTGCAAGTATTCTGCTCAACCTCCAAGAATTGACACTATACCATATCATGTGTCGAAGGCTATCAAGTGTACAGCCTATGGTAGGCCGGGTGCTGCCTACCTTGACTTCCCTGGAAATATCTTATCTGGTACAGTTGATGAATCAGAAATTGTCCACCTACCTAGGTAAGATATTTTATGTATTTTGCTTATATTTTTGAGTAAATGTTTCTTAATGGCTTCTCCACTTACCAGCCAGAAAACTTGTTGCATATTTCTGGCATTGATCTAATATAACTACAACTATTTTTCAGTTTTACTTATTAAGATACATTTTTTAATTAGTATTCACTATATAGGTTGGTAGACAGCAACCACCCAGGGAGGTACTACCGTCCTGCCAGGTGACTGTGAAACAGAAACCTGAAACTGTTTTACATGATGGTAGGATTGCTGGTGTCTTTTTTCTGTCTCATAAACACGCTGGATAACAGGTATATCTAGCTACTTCTACTTACACTTTAGGTCACACTACACTGGCATACACATGCATATATATACATACACACATCTAGGTTTTTCTTCTTTTTCTTAATAACTCTTGTTCTTTTTATTTTCTCTATTGTCCATGGGGAAGTGGAAAAGAATCTTTCCTCCGTAAGCAATGCGTGTCGTATGAGGCGACTAAGATGCCGGGAGCAATGGGCTAGTAACCCCTTCTCCTGTACAAATCTACTAAAAATGAGAAGAAGAAAAACTTTATAAAACTGGGTTGTCTGAATGTGCGTGGATGTAGTGCGGATGATAAGAAAGAGATGATTGCCGATGTTATGAATGAAAAGAAGTTGGATGTCCTGCCTAGCGAAACAAAGCTGAAGGGGGTAGGCGAAGTTTCAGTGGGAGAAATAAATGGGATTAAGTCAGAGTATCTGAGAGAGTTAGAGCTAAGGAAGGGTAGCAATAATGTTGAAGGATCAGTTATGGAAGGAAAGAGGGAATATGAATGTGTAAATTCAAGGATTATGTGGATTAAAATAAGGGTCGGATGCGAAAAGTGGGTCATAATAAGCGTGTATGCACCTGGAGAAGAGAGAGTGTAGAGGAGAGAAAAATTTTGGGAGATGTTAAGCGAATGTATAGGAACTTTTGAACCAAATGAGAGAGTAATTGTGGTAGGGGACCTAAATGCTAAAGGGGGAGAAACATGCAGAGAGGGTGTAGTAGGTAAGTTTGGGGTGCCAGGTGTAAATGATAATGGGAGCGCTTTGATTGAACTTTGTATAGAAAGGGGTTTAGTTATAGGTAATACATATTTTAAGAAAAAGAGGATAAATAAGTATACAAGATATGATGTAGGGCGTAATGACAGTACAGTGGACCCCCGAGTTTCGTAAACCCCGGAAATCGTACATTTATGTAAGTTTAATATTGTAAGTGCTTGTGGAAAAGTATTTTTGGGGGTCTGAAATAGACTAACCTACGTGACATTTTTCCTTAAGGAGTAAATTGTTCGGTAATGGCACTTTAGCTGACTTCAGGAGTGAAGTTTTACGAAACTCGGGGTCCACTGTAGTTTGTTGGACTATGTATTGGTAGATAAAAGACTGTTGAGTAGACTTCAGGATGTACATGTTTATAGAGGGGCCACAGATATATCAGATCATTTTTTAGTTATAGCTACAGTGGGAGTAAAAGGTAGATGGGATACAAGGAAAATAGAATCAGTAAGTAAGAGAGGTGAAGGTTTATAAACTAACTATTGGAGGATATATGGCTAGTGAGAGTGTAGGCAATGGGGTCGAAAATGTATGGGGTAGATTTAAAAATGTAGTGTTAGAGTTTCAGCAGAGTTTGTGGTTACAGGCGAGTGGGTGCGGGAGGGAAGAGGAGCGATTGGTGGAATGATGATGTAAAGAGAGTAGTAAGGGAGAAAAAGTTAGCATATAAGAGGTTTTTACAAAGTAGAAGTGATGCAAGGAGGAAGAGTATATGGAGAGAAAAGAGAAGTTAAAAGAGTGGTGAAGCAATGTAAAAAGAGAGCAGATGAGAGAGTGGGTGAGATGTTATCAGCAAATTTTGTTGAAAATAAGAAAAAGTTTTGGAATGAGATTAATAAGTTGAGGAAGCCTAGAGAACAAATGGATTTGACAGTTAAAAATAGGAGAGGAGAGTTATTAAATGGAGAGTTAGAGGTATCGGGAAGATGGAGAGAATATTTTGAGGAGTTGTCAAATGTTGATGAAGACAGGGAAGCTGTGATTTCGTGTGTAGGGCAAGGAGGAATAACATCTTGTAGGAGTGTGGAAGAGCCAGTTGTGGGTGTAGGGGAAGTTCGTGAGGCAGTGGGTAGAATGAAAGGGGGTAAGGCAGCTGGGCTTGATGGGATAAAGATAGAAATGTTAAAAGCAGGTGGGGATATAGTTTTGGAGTGGTTGGTGCTATTATTTAATAAATGTATGGAAGAGGGTAAGGTACCTAGGGATTGGCAGAGAGCGTGTATTGTTCCTTTGTATAAAGGCAAAGGGGACAAAAGAGAGTGCAAAAATTATAGGGGAATAAGTCTGTTGAGTGTACCTGATAAAGTGTATGGTAGAGTTATTATTGAAAGAATTAAGAGTAAGACAGAAAGCAGGATAGCAGATGAACAAGGGGGCTTTAGGAAAGGTAAGGGGTGTGTAGACCAAGTGTTTACAGTGAAACATATAGGTGAACAGTATTTGGATAAGGGTAAAGATGTTTTTGTGGCATTTATGGATTTGGAAAAGGCGTATGATAGGGTAGATAGGGGGCAATGTGGCAGATGTTGCAGGTGTATGGAATAGAGGAAGGTTACTGAAAGCAGTAAAGAGTTTTTATGAGGATAGTGAGGCTCAGGTTAGAGTGTGTAGGAGGGAAGGGACTATTTCAGTAAAAGTGGGCCTTAGACAAGGATGTGTGATGTCACCGTGGTTGTTCAATATATTTATAGATGGGGTTGTAAGAGAAGTGAATGAGGTCTTGGCAAGAGGTGTTGGGCTAAAAGATAAAGAAGCAAAAACAAAGTGGGGGTTGTCACAGTTGCTTTTTGCTGATGACACTGTGCTTTTTGGGGGATTCTGAAGAGAAGTTGCAGAGGTTGGTGGATGAATTTGGTAGGGTGTGTAAAAGAAGAAAAATTTAAAGTGAATATAGGAAAGAGTAAGGTGATGAGGATAACAAAAAGAATAGGTGACGAAAGATTGGGTATCAGATTGGAGGGAGAGAGTATGGAGGAGGTGAATGTATTCAGATATTTGGGAGTGGACATGTCGGCAGATGGGTCTATGAAGGATGAGGTGAATCATAGAATTAGAGGGAAAAGGGTGGGGGCACTGGAGTCTGTGGAGAAAAAGAACCTTGTCCATGGAAGTAAAGGGGAATGTATGAGAGTATAGTTATACCAACGCTCTTATATGGGGTGAAGCATGGGTGATGAATGTTGCAACGAGGAGAAGGCTGGGAGGCAGTGGAGATGTCAAGTCTGAGGTCAATGTGTGGTGTGAATATTGCAGAGAATTCGGAGTTTGGAAATTAGGAGGAGGTGGGGGTTTCCAAAACGATTGCCCAGAGAGCTTAAGAGGGTTGTTGAGGTGGTTTGGACAGGGTAGAGAATGGAACGAGACAGAGGACTTGAGTGTATAAATCTGTAGTGGGGGGAAGGTGGGGTAGGGGTCGGCCTGGGAAAGGTTGGAGGGAGGGGGTAAAGGAAGTTTTGGTAGGGATTTTGGATTTAAAGCATGGGGAGCGTATTTTGATGGGAGTGAAGGGAGGCATATGGTTTTTAATACTTGGACGTGTTTGGAGTGTGAGCAAAGTAACATTTATGAAGGGATTCAGGGAAACCGCAGGCAGGACTTGAGTTCTGGAGAGGGGAAAGGGTAAAAGGCCGGCACTCTGAAGGAGGGGTGTTTGTTGCAGTTTTAAACTGTAGGGGTGCCTCTGGCAAGACAGTGATGGAGTGAATGATGATGAAATTTTTTCTTTTTGGGCCACCCTGCCTTGGTGGGAATCGGCCGATGTGTTAATAAATAAAAAATAAAATGGTATTATAGTGGTTAAGATGTGTAGGATTTTTACATACTGCAGCATCAGTTGTCCCTCACTTTTTGCAGGGTCACTTCATGTGAAATTATCATTATTTTATATCTTATTTTTTAATCAACTTTCATATTTGTGATATACAGTGGTACCTCGAGCCGAGCTTATTGTTCCAGACGGTTATTCAAGTGCCGATACCGAAGGAATTTTTCCATAAGAAATAATGAAAATTAGATTAATCCATTTCAGACCCCCAAAATAAAATTTAAAAAAGCACCTACAAAAATACACTTACAAAATTGTTCGAGTTGGGAGCTGCTCAGAGAGGTACCATTTACAATTGGTTGATTGCTGATAGCCGGGAGTGAGGTTAACACAGCTGCCATCAAATCCTCTTCAACATAAAATGATGCAGCATCTATATTTATGAGAACATAACAGAGGAGGACTGCAGGGGGCCTTTTGTGGTGCTAGCTGTCCTTTTCCAAACCCCAAACCTTTTCCATTCATATAATTGTGAAATGTATTTTGAAAACAAGATAGTGGCTCTTTTTTGCACTGTTTTATAATCTCAATGTAAATTTTGAAGGAAATAAAATTTGAATTTGAAGGGACGGAACAGATTAATTCAGTTAATCCAGGACTACGGGGTTCAGCTAACATTTTTAAAACTACAGTGCACCCCGGATTTTTCTTTATTTGGGTTCCAAAAGGTTGTTAAGTGCCGTTACGAGAATTTTTTTCCCATAAGGAATAATGTAAATTAGATTAGCCCTTTTTTAGACCCCAAAATACACTTACAAAAGCACTTTCAAAAATACACTTACATTATTGTTCGAGTTTGGAGCAGTACGTAATCCGGGGTCCACTGTACAAATTAAAAAAAAACCTTTTCTCCTAACCCGTTCGGGGTCGGTGCCGTACTAGTATGTTTTACAAAACAGTCGGTGACCGTACTAGTACGCCCAAATTCTAGTGGCCTCAATTTTAAACAGAAACGTCTGGTAGGTATACATATGAAAGAATGGGTCTGTGTGGTCAGTGTGTGCAGTATAAAAAAATCCTGCAGCACACACTGATAAAGAGAAAAAAACCGACCGTTTTTTTCAATTAAAACACGACTTTGCAGTCTATTTTTGATGGTATTTATTGATTTATTCTCGTTTTTTGGTCTCATTTGGTAGAACTGAAGATATATTACAGAAATAGAGATGATTTTCGATTGGTTTGACAATGACAAGTACCTTGAAATTGATCTCAAAGTAGCGAAAATGTTCGATTTTTGACGATGTTCAAGAGTAAACAAATCCCCACCATGTGTCCAGTACACATCAACTGGCGAAACCTTTTTCATGCACAAGTGCTCTGATATTATTTATACCATTTTTACAATGATGGTTGTATACATAACAGTAAATCTTAATTTTTTTTTGAGAATAAAAATTCAAAATGGAAAGCAAAAGTAATGGAACAGGGCCCGGAACGGGACTAATGAACAGAGAACATGTTATTTTAGTGCCAGGGAAAGTCTGCCTTGTTGGACCCTATTTTGAAATTGGCATCGTTGAAATTTGTTGAAATTGGAAATTGCCATTTTTTGACCATTATTTTGGGGAAAGTTGTTGAAAAAGGCGGGTTTTTGTCTAAATCGATAGAAGAAATGGAGTTCTAGCGAAATAGCTATAATTTTAGTAGATTGAAACATTGGAATTTGCCGAAAATAGGCTCGAAGTGGGTGAAATTGCCGATGCGTCAGTGTTATTGATACCGCTAAATTCGCGAAAGCATAATTGCTAGCTTTTGATCAAATTTCATAATTTTGGTGGCGTTATGATCGGAAAAAAAGATTCTCTATCATTTCATAAGATTTTTTTTTTTTTTTCAAAAAATTTTTGACCCCAGGAACACGTTTAGCGTTTCTGTCAACCCCCAAAGGGTTAACCTATCCCAGCAGCCCATCATAAATACATATGTGAAAACCATACATGCATTTGCTCAATCACAAGACTTATTAAAGCCAAGATTTATTAAAGCCATATAGCATGACCTAACAGAATACCACCATATTCATTGTAACTTACCTAATGACTATTTTTTTTTTTCCAATAAGTCGGCCGCCTCCCACCGAGGCAGGGTGTCCCAAAGAAAGAAAATCCCCAAAAAGAAAATACTTTCATCATCATTCAACACTTTCACCACACTCATACATAATCACTGCCTTTGCAGGCGTTTCAGACACGCACAGCTGAGAATAGTCCCTCCCAGCTGTCACTATCCCAGACCCCTCCTTTAAAGTGCAGGCATTGTATTTCCCATTTCCAGACTCAAGTCCAACTAAATCACTAACTGGTTTCCTTGAATCCTCACAAAATGTTACCCTGCTTCACACTCCAACAGATCGGTCATGTCCCAAAACCATTCGTCTCCATTCACCCTAATAACACGCCCACATGCTGATGGAAGTCCAAGCCCTCGCCCCACAAAACACCTTTACCCTCTTCCTCCAACCTTTTCTAGGATGACCTCTACCCGCCTTTCCTTCCCTACAGATTTATACGCTCCAAGTCATTCTACTTTTGATCCATTCCCCCTAAATGACCAAACCACCTCAACAACCCTTCAGCCCTGACTACTTTAGTAACTCCACAATGGTCTTCTCCTAATTTCCACATTCACTTTTCTTGCATAATATTTACACCACACATTGCCCTTGTGACAGACATCTTCACTGCTTCAGCTCCTCCTCGCTGCAGACACAACCCATGCTTCACACCCATATAAGGCAGCAACACTGATACTTTCGCATTCCTTGCCTCCATGGTTAACGTTTTTTGTCTCCACAGATACCTCAATGCAACACCACTCACCTTTTTTCCTTCATCACCCTATGGTTAACCCTCATCCTTCATAAACCCATCCGCTGGACATCGCCAACTCCCAAATATCTGAAAACATTTACTTTTCCATAATCCCTCTCTCCAATGTGATACATCCACTTTTTCTTTATTTAAATAGTTTGATATCCTCATCACCTTACTCTTATCTATGTTCACTTCAACTTTCTACCTTTACACTCTCCAAACTCGTCCACTAACCTTTGCAACTTTTCTTTAGAATCTCCCATAAGCACAGGACATCATAAAATAGCTGTGTCAACTCCCTTATTTGGTATTTAATTCTCATACTTAATCCCACCCCTCTCAACACCCTAGCATTTACTTTTACAAACCCCATCTATAAATATATATTAAACAACCATGGTGACATACACATCCCTGCTCCATCCATTTTTGTCCGTGAAGTAATCTCCTCTCCTACACACCCTAACCTGAGCCTTCACTATCCTCATAAAAACTCTTTACAGCCTTCAGTAACTTACTACCTATTCCATACACTTGCAACATTTGCCACATTGCTCCTCTATCCACTCTATCATATGCCTTCTTTTCTAAATCCATAAATGCAATGAAAACTTTCTCTACCTTTATCTTCAAATACAGTCATGTACCTCTGTTAACGATATTAATCCATCAGAGAGTATGATCTGTAATCCCGTATCAATGTTAACCGAATCAATTTTCCATAAGAAATAATGGAAATAAATAATCCGGTTCAGACTTCTTAAAAGTAGTAAATAAATATTTTTGAACTTTGACATTACCACACAATTTAATGAACATTAAAGAAATTACATGTAAATATAGTACAATAACATGTCACTTACATTTATTGAAGAGTTGTTGATGTGGAGGACGGGGAGAGGGAAAGGATGGATTATAGTACTATGTTAGTGTTTGGAAGGGGAATCCTTCCATTAACACTGCAGGTGGCAAGTTCTTTTCTGGGGTTACTGGCCATTTTCTTTAATGCCACACCCCGGCATGAATGCTACACTCCTGCATGCCTGCTACACTCCCTGCATGCCTGCTTTTCACACTCCCTGCATGCCTGCTACACTCCCTGCATGCCTGCTGGCCACTTCCCTGCATGCTGCTACACCTCCCTGCATGCCTGCAGCATATACTCCCTGCATGCCTGCTAATCTCCTGCATGCCTGCTAACACTCTCTGCATGAATGCTACACTCTGCATGAATGCTACACACTCCCTGCATGAATACTTCATCCTGCATGCCTGCTACACTCCCCTGCATGCCTGCTACACTCCCTGCATGCCTGCTACACTCCCTGCATGCCTGCTACACTCCCTGCATGCCTGCTACACTCCCCTGCATGAATGCTACACTCCCTGCATGCTCTCCTACACCTCTGCATGCTTGCTACACTCCCTGCATGCCTCCTACACTCCCCATGAATGCTACACTCTGCATGAATGCTACACTCCCTGCATGAATGCTACACTCCCTGCATGAAGGCTACACTTCTTTATCACAGGGCTGGCACTAGAGCTTTTTGGACCCATGGTAGCTATTTAGCAGTTGCAAGCACTAAAAACAGTGGAATAATGACAATATACTGTATGAATGCGTGGTGGTTGTCGCTCACTTAAACAATAGCACACTGACGCTCCCTGGAGTGCCCGCAGCTGGGCGCTGCATCGCGATCGCGTCCGGGGCGAGTATCAAACCGAAGCAATCATCGTGAACCCGAGTGAATATTTGACGTAAAATGTATCGCTAACCGAATTTATCATCCAACGCCCATCGCTAACCAAGGTATGGACTGTACTGTTCACATATATGCTTCACTGTAAACACTTGATTCATTAATATCCCTTTCTCCCACTCTAAAGCCTCCTTGCTCATCTGCAATCCTACTTTCTGTCTTACCTTTAATTTTTTCAATAATAACCCTGCCATACACTTACCCAGTATACCAGTAAACTTATTCCCCTATACTTCTTACACTCTCTTTATCCCCCTTCCTTTTATATAAAGGAACTATACATGTTTCTCAATCCCCTAGTACCCTTCCTCTTTCATACATTTATTAAACAAAAATACCAACCACACTCCAGCACTATATCCCCCTGCTTTTAACATTTCTGTCATGATCCTGTCATTTTCAGCTGCTTTACCCCCTTTCATTCTACGAATGCCTCACACACTTCCCCCACACATCCTGCTCGCCTTCACTCCTAAACGATGTTGTACCTCCTCAGTACATGAAATTACCGCCCCCTTTTTTTTCATCAACATTTAAAAGTTCCTCTCAAAATATTCCCGCCATCAACCCAATACCTCCAGCTCCCCATCTACTAACTCCCCTACTTCTGTTTTTAACTGACAAATCCATTCGTTCCTGTGGCTTTCTACCTTGTTTATCTCACTCAAAATTTTTTTTCTTGTTTTCAGCAAATTTCTGACAGGAAGCCCTCCCATTCTTTCATCCGCTCTTTCTTTGCACCCTCACCAATTCCCTTCACCTTTCTTTACTCCATACCTGCTCTTCTATTAACACTTCTGTTTTGTAAAAACCTCTCATGTTTTCACCTTTTTTCTCTTTATCACAACCCTTACTTCTTCAATCCACCATTCACTCTTCTTTCCTCCTGCACCCACCCCTCCTATAGCCACAAACTTCTCTGCCCCACATTCTAATACTGCATTTTTAAAACTATCCCAACTTTCAACCCCTCCACTACTCATACTTGCACTAGCCACCTTTTCACAATAGTTGCTATATTCACCCTAACTTCCTCCTCCCTTAGTTTATACACTTTTACCTTTCTCTTACTTAAGTTGCTACTATTTTCTTTTTTGTCCCACTACCTTTTACCTAACTGTAGCTACAACCAAATAATCCGATATATCCGTTGCCCCTCTATAAACATGTACATCCTGAAGCCTACCCATCAACCTTTATCCACCAATACATAATCCAACAAACTACTTCTTCTCACGTATATATCATACCTTGTATATTTATTTATCCTCTTTTTCATAAAATATGTATTACTTATTACCAAACCTTTCTACACATAGCTCAATTAATGGTTCCCATTTACATTTACCCCTGTCACCCCAAATTTACCTACTACTCCTCCACAACATTTTTTTACCCACTTTAGCATTAAGATCCCAACCACAATTATTTCACTTGGTTCAAAAAACGCCCACACACTAACTAATATTTCCCAAAATTCCTCTCTTTCTCTATACTTATCTTTTCTCTCCAGGTGCATAAACACTTACTATAACCCACTTTTCTCACATCCAACCTTTATTTTACTCCACATAATCCTTAAATTTATACATTTCTATATTTCCTCTTTACCTGCCATAACCACTCATTCAACATTATTGCCACTCCTTCTCTTTAGCTCTTAACTCTATTTGAAACCCTGACCTAATCCCATTTATTTCTCCCCCCCACTGAAACTCTACCCCCTTCAGCTTTATCTCACTTAAAGCCAGGACATTCAGCTTCTTTTCATTCATAACATCTACATTCATCTCTTTCTATCATTCGCACAACATCCATCGCACATTCAAACATCCCACTTTGACGGTTTTCTTCTTTTCTTTTTAGTAAGCTATGGGTGAAAAGGTTAGCTAGCCCATTTTTCCCCGGGATTTTAGTTGATTTTTCAACACGCATGGGTTTGGGGGAAAGATTTTATTCCATTTTATGGATATGAAAGGAAAAAAATAAGAACAAGAAATATTAAGATAAAATCAAAAAAACTCAAATGGTGTGTATACATAAACGTGTACATGTTTGCGTAGCAATCTAAATGTAAGGAAGTAGAAGACGTACCTGAAATCTTTCATGTTTATAGACAAAAAAAGACACCACAATCCACCATCATGTAAAACAAATACAGGTTTTTTTTTCACTCACTTCAGGATGGTAGTACCCTGGGGGTTTGACTACCAACCCTACCTACTACCCAATGACCCATATTTTTATTGCCTTTTTAACTTTTTTAAAAAAGTTTTTTAAAAATTTCCCAAAATGATCTGCATATAAAGGGGGGTTTTAAAAAAACACCCAACTATTAATTTCTTTTTCAAACATGTATCGTCAAAATAAATTATTATTATTATTATTATTATTATTATTAATTTGCATTATTTCTAATGTGAAAATTGATTCACATTCACACAGCTCACTGTTCAAAAAGCCCCCGAATGGATTAAGTTTGAATTCGAGGTCCCCCAGAAAAAAATATGAATTATGCATACTTAGTATATCAAAAAAAAGGTCACTATAATGTACTGGTATTTATGAACAACAGGGGGGTTTAAAAAAAATGAAAATAAAAATTTTATGACTTCATCATTTAGAAGTTTTTTTTTGTTTTTGGGGAATGTGAAAAACAAACCTGCATAAAGAAGGGGGGAGACCTCTGTAATATTCTCTAATGGTAAACAAATTTATTATGATTCTTTTTTTGGGGGTCCAGTACCTCCTGTTTGTCTTGCCTCTCAGCTTTTAACCAAGGCCACAGCACGTTTTCAGGAGCACAGGGGGACTGGTGGTGGGGGCAAGGGGCTCTTATGCTGGTGCTGAAAAACAATCAAAGTTTTTTTAAAAAAAAAGGGTTTTCCTTTTTTTCCAACACCAATGGGGGGTTTAATCATTGCCTTGTATCTCTTATTTATAGTTGTGTATGCTAAACTATTTTTTAAAAACAATAATAATAATAATTTAAAAATAATAATGTCTTTATTTCACAAGTACATAAAAGGGGATCCCCATTTGACATCGTGACATACTACATACTATATAAAAACCACTTTTTTGGGGTTTTCCCCCTAAATTAGGTCAGTTTTTTCCAGGATGTGACCAAACCCCCGTCGACTAACATCCATTTTCGATGGGTAAAACATCATTTAATACAGTGGACCCCAAGTGGTCATAATTCTTTCCCCGAAGGCTGTTCATGGCTTTAAACAACAATTTTTTCCCCCTTTAAAAAAAGTAACTTAGTTTAGTCCTTTAAAAAATAAAAAAACAAAAAACACTTACAATATTAAATTTACATAATTGTTAAATTTCCGAGGTGACCAAAACTCGGGGTCCACTGTAATAGGGTATTTAAATTTTTTATTTATTATTAACACATTGGCATTTCCACCAAGGCAGAGGGGGCCCAAAAAAAAAAAACTTTCATCATCTTCCTATTACTGTTTTGCCAGAGACACATTTACACTACAGTTATAAAACTGCAACATTAACCCCCCTTTCTTCAGAGCGCAGGCACTGTACTTCCCATCTCCAGGACTCAAGTTAACCTGCGGGTTTTCCCCTGAATCCCTTCATGAATGTTACCTTGCTCACACCCCAACAGCATGTCAAATCCAAAAAACCATTTGTTTTAACCGATCCTATCTAACATGCTCACACATTTTGCTTGAAAATTTCCAAGCCCCCCCGCAAACAAAACCCCTCCCTCCAACTTTTCCTAGACTGACCCCAACCCCCCTTTTCCCTCCACTACAGAGTTACAGTGGTACCGACTTTTTTATGGTCCCCAAACCCCACCCTTTTATGTAAGTTTATTTTTTAAATGCTTTTGTAAGTGAAATTTTTGGGGGGTCAAAAAGGACTAGTTTTTTACAACATTTCTTAAGGAGAAAAATTTCCCTTTTTGGTAATGGCATTTAACAGCATTCTGAATAAAAAAATATCGTAAGTCGAGGTACCACTGTATATGCTCTCCAAGTCATTCTATTTGTTCATCCTCTCTACATGTCCGAACCCCCCAAAAACCCCTCCTCAGCCCTCTGGATAATAGTTTTGGAAAACCCCCCGCACCTCCCAATTTCCAAACTATGGATTCTTTTGCATTATATTCATACCACACATTGCCCCAGACATGACATCTCCACTGCCTCCAGCCTTCTCCTTGTTGCAACATTGACCAGACATCCCTTCACATCCATATAAGAGTGTTGGCATACCTATACCCCATCCCATTCCCTTTGCTTCCATAGATAGCTTTTTTGTTTCAGACTCTCAGTGCACCATTTAAACCTTTTTCTGCTCATCAGTTCTGTGATTCACCTCATCTTTCATTGACCCGGGAATAAAAGAGGGATTTTTCAAATTTAAATTCAAAATTTATATACAGTGGACCCCGGGGAACGAACCCCCGGAAATCGCAGTTATGTAAGTATAATATTGTAAGTGTTTGTGGAAGGGATTTTTTGGGGGCCCGAAATAGACTAACTTACGTGACATTATTCCTTAAGGGAGTAAATTTGTTCGGTAATGGCACTTGAGCAGGCTTGGGAAAAAAGTTTTTACGTTTTGGGGTCCACTGTACATAACTGGAAAATTCATAATGTCAGAGATCAGTCCAAAAAAAAAAAAGTATAAAAAAAACTTGTAGAGTATTAAAAAAATAAAATAAAAATACTTAACCTGATTAAAATGATTTTTTTTTTTTTTTAAAAATCTGAAGTTGAAAGAGCATTTCAAATTAAAAATTTTTAAAAAAAATTTAAAAAGTTTTTATTATAAATTTTTGACATATAAGAGATTTTGCAAGTTGAGATTTGAATTTTTGCTGTTATTCAGATAGTTTTTAAAATTTTTAAACCCTTTTACTGTCCAGACCCCGATCTAAAACTTGTTCACATTGGCCAAGAATTAACCCCTTAAAAGGGCCAAACATATAAGTTTACCGTACTGCCCAAACGTATATTTACGTTTTTTTCCCCGCCTCCAAATTTTGCAAAATTGGCCTGAGATGCCTGGTCACAAAAATGGGTCTTAGGCCTTTTGGGGTGCGCTGTATTAAAAATCTGGAACCACTTAGTACCTTGTAGGAGCACCAGTTCAAATGAGCGCCAGCTAGAGCAAACAATGCGCAAACACTTGTGATTTACCGATTTCATGTACGTAGTATTAACTTCCCATTTTAAGGGGGAAAATGATGTTGACCCCCGTTTAGTGGCTTTGAGGTAGATGTGCAAAATGGTCGAGAAATATCAAAAAACCCCGATACAACCCATGTGCAACATTTGTGCAACACCCTTTTAGAAGTCTTATAACCTATGCCCTAAGTAAAGAGAAACAATTCTGGAACATGTAATACGTGTTCGATAGGCTGGCTGGCTGGCTGGCTGGCCGGGTACTTCTGGCTGGCTATATTCTGTCTGTCTTTCTGTATCTATGTCTATCTCTGTCTGTCTGTCTCTATCCTGTCTATCTGTTTTCCCGCCCTCTTTGTCTGCTCTGTCATCTTTGCCCGTCTGTCTCTGTTTATCTCTTTTTTTTCTGGGCTGTTTATCTGTCTCACAGGTACACAAATACAATTATACATAGTGTAATTTACCTAGATAACCCAAAAAACCAGACAAGGTGCTATGCCCCTGCTTGTAGATATAATGTGTAAACATGACTGGCAAATACGTATTTACACTTGCTCAGGAACCAGACATGATGACTGCTGTGTCATTTTGTAATACGTGGACCCTTTTGGGAAAACGAACATAATCCTTTCCAGGAGCTTCTTCTTTAAATCGAATGTTCGAAAATCGAATCAATATTTCCCATAAGAATTAATGGAAATACAATTAATTCGTTCCTGCTATCAGGAGGCATGACAAAAAAGTACTTCAATATGATGCTATTATCAACCCACAGCTTATTTATCTATCACAATTCATCTAATATGACATAATAAACAAAAATAACATAAAAACCTGATATACACTCCCCAGAATGAATAAATATATGTCATTATGAATGTTTTTAAGCTCCAGCTAAAGGGAAAAAATCTTCCCCTTCACCTCCTTCAGACGTGTTAGTATAAGAGAAAATGGAGTTTGTAATGCTAACTGCATTAGAACACCTTTTTTATAATAAAACCATAATGTACAAGGAAAACAGGTGTACATACACCATTTACATTTCCTTGCAGAAGATAGGCAGAGCGGCTTATGCTGTGAGGAGTTTATTTCTCGATAACCTTCTACACACTCATTCTCTCGTTTATTCATTTAAACTTGCTTACTCACCTCTCACTCTACATTAAGACTGCCTCACCCCCTGCACTTAATGAACAAACCCAAACACAATTAAATTTAATTGTGAAATGTTTGGATGGCGTGCGGGGGATGTTGACTCGTACAGGGCCCCTAGATTACGTCATTTTTCGTTCAAGAATGCTGTGCAAGGGCCATTACCGAATGAATTTATTCCCATAAGGCAAAATGAAAATTAGATTAGTCCTTTCCCCCAAAAATACACTTACAAAAGACTTAAAAAAATAAACTTAAAAAAGGGGAGTTTGGAGACTAGGGCGGACAGGTCTGATATGCACTTGTTCAATTGGCGGAATGTGTTTGATTACCAAATCGAATTTGTTGTTCTATTTCCGATTTGTTCGATTGCCGAGCTGTTTGATTTCCAGGGTCCACTGTACCTGTGTGGCCCCTCTGAGACTGGAGAGCTAGATGCTAGACAGACAGATAGACAGACAGAGAGCCTGACAGACAGAAGACAGAGAGCTTGACAGACAAACAGATATGTTTTGTGTAATGGAAAAAAGAGGGCCGATGCTCATCAAATGTCACCCTTATCTTATCTTATCACTGCACCCGGTATGCTCATCAAATGTCACCATTATCTTATCTTATCACTGTCAGCAGTGGGCTGATACTTGTCTAGCATCATGCTTCAAGGAAACTTATTATTCTTATTCTTATTATTATGCTTATTGTTAATTTTATTGTTATTATTGTTATTGTTATTATTGTTATTGTTGTTATTGTTATTCTTCTTTTTTTTTCTTCTTATTATTATTTTTAATTTTATACTCCCACATATCCAAAACATTGCTGGGACCTATAAATACTTTGTATATATTCCTAGACAATAGTAAACCCCCGGCAGGTGTAATGCCCCCGTCAGTGTGTATTTTTTGATAATTTAGT
>WNWK01009840.1:0-74007 GCA_009830355.1 Cherax destructor
GCATGGGATTATACCTGCGTGTCGACACTGGCTGACACCTACATCCATCACAGTGTTGGGCGACAGGGAGGAGCTGCTGACCACAGAGAGGAGTACAAGATCGGCAAGTACAGGGACATAAGCCAACAGTATAAATTTGTCCCAGTGGGATCGGAGACCTTGGGAGCGTGGGGAAAAAATGCAACACGTTTCCTTAAAGAGCTGGGTTCCAGACTCATCGACACCACCAGGGACCCAAGGGCAGCCACGTTCATGTTCCAGCGTCTCAGCGTGGCCATCCAGAGGGGAAACGCATGCTGCATACTCGGCTCGCGTCCGGCTTCGGAGGAGCTGGAGGAGATTCATAATCTTTGACATATTGTACCATTGTATTCATGTTCATGTTTGTGTGTTTTATAAATGTATTCTGTCTATTAATAAAGCATTTATATGTATGTATGTGTGTATATAGGATGGGGTGGTAGGCTTCAGGAAGAAATCCAAATATTCTTCCTTGATGCCTTTTTATCCACTTCTCCGAGGCTATGGGTCCCACAATTTGCACCAGAGGTGGACCCCATTCTATATATATATATATATATATATATATATATATATATATATATATATATATATATATATATATTAGGGACAAATCTCTTCACTATATACATTGTGCCTCCTAAATTAATATTAAGGTATAATTGTTATTTGACACAAAGCGACTGGTGGAGCAACCACTTCCAATTAAGAGATACCTAGTGAAGGAAAAATCTACTCCTGGAGAAACCTACTGCTGGAGAAACCTACTGCTGGGGAAATCTACTGCTGGAGAAATCTACTGCAGGGGTAATCTACTGCTGGAGAAATCTACTGTTGGAGTAGCCTACTGCAGGGGAAATCTGATGCTTGAGAAATCTACTGCTGGAGAAATCTACTGCTGGAGAAATTACTGCAGGGGAAATCTACTGCTGGAGAAATCTACTGCAGGGGAAATCTACTGCTAGAGAAATCTACTGCAGGGGAAATCAACTGCTTTAGAAATGAGTGAAGCATCCAGTGGGAAATTCATTTCACCTGACCCTTCATTCAAAGGCGTGGTTGTGTAGGGTCCCGCGACCTACAAGGAACACTGGGTGTGCCTGCCAGGGTAGCCTACAGGGTTCCGCCCACGCTATTTAAAACATGGGCTAATGAAACGACCCAACAATGCTATTCATAGTTGCCCCGTTATTGTTGTTACTGGCTACAAACACGCAAGAAGAAATGTGCGTCTTTCTCCTGTCAGTGAGTCGCGTCTTGAACGCGAGTTCTCTCGCGCCTCAGACAATAAGTCATCATCGCCGGAATTAGCGCCATGTCAGGCCATGTTAGATTATATTCGTTATATTAGTTTATAACAGATAATGTTTTATTTGATAAGATTATTTTAAGTTATAAAATATTACATTGGAGAATTTGGTTAGGATATATTGAGTTGTTGGGGAAACCTGTAGCCATCATATCTCGTTTTCCACCCCATCCTACACCACGCATCCTACACCACATCCTACACCACGCATCCTACACCACGCATCCTACACCACGCATCCTATACCACACATTCTACACCCCGCATCCTACACATCCTACATCACACATCCTACACCACGCATCCTACACCACACATCCTACACCATACATCCTACACCACACATCCTACACCACGAATCCTACACCACGCATCCTGCACCATACATCCTACACCACACATCCTACACCACGCAACCTTCACCACACATCCTACACCACACATCCTACACCACACATCCTACACCACGCATCGTACACCACGCATCCTACACCACGCATCCTACACCACACATCCTACACCACGCATCCTACACCACGCATCCTACACCACGCATCCTACACCATACATCCTACACCACGCATCCTACACTACGCATCCTACACCATACATCCTACACCACACATCCTACACCACGCATCCTACACCACGCATCCTACACCATACATCCTACACCACACATCCTACACCACGCATCCTACACCACGCATCCTACACCACGCATCCTACACCACGCATCCTATACCACACATTCTACACCACGCATCCTACATCACACATCCTACACCACGCATCCTACACCACACATCCTACACTACGCATCCTACACCAAACATCCTACACCATACATCCTACACCACACATCCTACACCACGAATCCTACACCACGCATCCTGCACCATACATCCTACACCACACATCCTACACCACGCAACCTTCACCACACATCCTACACCACGCATCGTACACCACGCATCCTACACCACGCATCCTACACCACACATCCTACACCACGCATCCTACACCACCCATCCTACACCACCATCCTACACCACACATCCTACACCACGCATCCTACACTACGCATCCTACACCATACATCCTACACCACACATCCTACACCACGCATCCTACACCATACATCCTACACCACACATCCTACACCACGCAACCTACACCACATCCTACACCACACATCCTACACCACACATCCTACACCACACATCCTACACCACGCATCCTACACCACATCCTACACCACATCCTACACCACGCAACCTACACCACACATCCTACACCACACATCCTACACCACGCATCGTACACCACATCCTACACCACACATCATAAACAACATCCTACACAACAAATCATAAACAACACATCCTTCACCACACATCATAAACAACACATCTTTCAACACACATCATAAACAACACATCCTACACCACACATCATAAACAACACATCCTACACCACACATCCTACACCACACATCATAAACAACACATCCTTCACCACACATCATAAACTACACATCCTTCACCACATAAACAACACATCCTACACCACACATCCTACACCACACATCATAACAACACATCCTTCACCACACATCCTTCACCACACATCATAAACTACACATCCTTCACCACACATCATAAACAACACATCCTTCACCACACATCATAAACAACACATCCTACACCACACATCCTACACCACACATCATAACACATCCTTCACCACACATCATAACAACACATCCTACACCACACATCATAAACTGTTAAATTAGACACATATGCAACACTTGGGTATCTTTATTGAGGAAACGTTTCGCCACACAGTGGCTTCATCAGTCCAATACAAAGAAGAAAGTAGTAATAAAAGGAGAGTTTGAGGTAATCAGTCCCTCGTCCTGGAGTCGATGTGTTCAGTCCATCAATCTTGAAGTAAATACAACATAAGGCAAATAGAAGTTGCTTATATACTGTAGACAGGTGAGATGAAGCAGGAGGAGGCAACTGACACAGCAACTTCTTGGGATCTTGATACAAACGGATTCTTCAACATTTGTCCAAACCTTTTGACAAGGACTTACTTCGACTAGTGGATGATACCACTATGACCCCGCCTCCTCCTGCTTCATCTCACCTGTCTACAGTATATAAGCAACTTCTATTTGCCTTATGTTGTATTTACTTCAAGATTGATGGACTGAACACATCGACTCCAGGACGAGGGACTGATTACCTCAAACTCCTCCTTTTATTACTACTTTCTTCTTTGTATTGGACTGATGAAGCCACTGTGTGGCGAAACGTTTCCTCAATAAAGATACCCAAGTGTTGCATATGTGTCTAATTTAACAACTTGTCGGTTCTCTGAACCATTCATCTACACATCATAAACTACACATCCTTCACCACACATAAACAACACATCCTTCACCACACATCATAAACACATCCTACACCACACATCATAACATCCTACACCACACATCATAAACAACACATCCTTCACCACACATCATAAACACATCCTACACCACACATCATAACACATCCTACACCACACATCATAAACAACACATCCTACACCACACATCATAAACTACACATCCTTCACCACACATAAACAACACATTCTTCACCACACATCATAAACTACACATCCTACACCACACATCATAACATATCCTACACCACACATTCTATACTACACATCCTACACGACACACGCTACACGACACATCCTAAACGACACATCCTACACAACATATTCTACACAACATATCCTACATAACACATCCTACTCAATACATCCTACACAACACATCCTACACAACACATCCTACACAACACATCCTACTCAACACATCCTACACAATACATCCTACTCAACACATCCTACACAACACATCCTACACAACACATCCTACTCAACACATCCTACACAATACATCCTACTCAACACATCCTACACAATACATCATACGCAACATGTAACCTTAGTGATGTATGTTACCTTAGTGATATATAATGTTTCCTTAGTGATATATAATGTTACCTTAGTGATGTATAATGTTACCTTAGTGATATATAATGTTTCCTTAGTGATGTATAATGTTACCTTAGTGATGTATAATGTTACTTTAGTGATGTATAATGTTTCCTTAGTGATGTATGTTACTTTAGTGATTTATAATGTTACCTTAGTGATGTATGTTACCTTAGTGATGTATTATGTTACCTTAGTGATGTATAATGTTACCTTAGTGATGTATAATGTTACCTTAGTGATGTATAATGTTACCTTAGTGATGTATAATGTTACCTTAGTGATGTATAATGTTACCTTAGTGATGTATAATGTTACCTTAGTGATGTATAATGTTACCTTAGTGATGTATAATGTTACCTTAGTGATGATGTATAATGCTACATAAAACTAGAGGTGTTTCTAAAGCAGGGTTATCCAAGTAAGATAATCCCCATAATGCCCTCAAGAGACAGAGGAGCTAGCGCTCAACTCCTTGAAGTGATTTAGAAGCTATAATTCAACCCTCCACAGAGGTCCAGGAGCTTCATGCCAAAAATTTTCAAGAGGCTCAGGAGCTTTAGCATATTAATCTCAAGAAGACCAGCAAGTGTTGCAAGACATCCTTAGAAGAACAATGACAGATGGTTCAACACCTTTAGGATTTCCAGCTCCTGGACCTGGATATCAGAGAGTAATGCTGTAAGGAGCTCTGCATGTTGAAGAATCCACTACTGTACACTAGTGGATTTGTCCACTAGTGTATGTAGGTAAGATTTCCAAGTGTCTCATTCTTCAACACATCAAATGTCACATTAAACTATTGTAAATTACCTAACCTGACAAATGCAGTGATGGAACAAGGATGCTAATATGTTTTGTGCCATGTTTGGTGCAAACCAAATTAATTTAGTCAATTTTAAGGTACATGAATGAAAATTATTATTATTTTTCTTCTTTTCGTAGTTATAATCGGTTTGTATTCTGAAAATTATTTTTAGAAACAACTGGCACCGGTATGAGGCGTGACTGGCACCGGTATGAGGCATGACTGACACCGGTATGAGGCATGACTGGCACCGGTATGAGGCATGACTGGCACCGGTATGAGGCATGACTGGCACCGGTATGAGGCATGACTGGCACCGGTATGAGGCATGACTGGCACCGGTATGAGGCACGACTGGCACCGGCTTGAGGGATGACTGGCACCGGTATGAGGCATGACTGGCACCGGTATGAGGCATGACTGGCACCGGTATGAGGCATGACTGGCACCGGCTTGAGGCATGCACAGGCACTGAACGGAAACAAATAGAGCAAAGTCGACAAGTGGCAGAAAAAAAGACAATTGCAGAGATGAACTTTATTGAGACCTTTCGCCTGTGAACAGACAACACCGTAAGAAATGTTACACCCATCCTCGCCATGAGAACACAGGTGCTGCTCCTATAACATTCAGCACCACCAAGGATTTGATCAGGCGGAAAGACAACTGCCAGGACCACAACAACGTAGGTGTGTACATCATTCCTGGTGACGGCTGTGGCCAGAAATACGTGAGAGAGAGAGACCTTCTTTAGTCGACAGACCAGGTTGAAACACCACCAGCGACCTTGCAAGACTCAACATAAACAACACTTGCGTGATACATTCAGACCTGACTTGTCATAAATGAAGGACGCCCAACTTGTCATAAATGGTTAAAACACAACTTAGATGCTTGGAAGCTGCGTTCATGAAAAAACCAAATGCAACTCAACGAATCAAAGAGTTTTCAGTATAGCCAGACCAGTCGTACAACCCATCATTCATAAACGTCATCGGAAGGACTGGGTAAGAAAAAGTTTCAAGATGCGGGTGATAGGCCACTGATCTAAGGAACTGAAACTGTCCTTGGAGAGAACTTGATTTCTCCCATTCTCCACGTGTTGTATGATGCTTGTGAATTTATAGTTTGTCCCTGATATAATAATGATAATTCAGAAAATACCTAATAAATATCGTTTATTTTCTGTAATGCAATTTCGTAAATCATTTACAAATAGAAATAAGATTCATATACCCACACACACACCATATATTGTCTCAATTAATCTTAACAAATTGTCATGTATGAAATATATTGTTTCGGTAAAAAAAATATTGGAGTCATTCACTGGCCTTTCGTGTGGGCCAGAGTTTGGTGCGTCCAGTGAAGGTTAAGTGCAGTTGACACCCCGTCAGTCATAATCATATACTGCCGGAGGGGCTACCCGATGGTGTTGTTCTGTTGATTTTGTTTCCATCAAGGTTTCCTGGTGACAATCGGGAAATGCCTTTACGTACTAACTGGAAATTCATGAACGTATGCATCATATATTCCTAAGTGTTACCTCCCCGTCTGATGATGATCCCCAGCCAGACCGAAAATATCTGTTATTCTTTACTCTTAGCTATTTGTTTGTTTAATGCACTGTTCCATATGATCAGTATGGTTCACGCAGTAGCTTCATAAACGGATCTTTCTGGAAGGTGTGTAGTGTGGGACCATGACTGGCGGGTTGTTCACCTGTGCTAGCTGGAGCCACAACCAACAATCAGCGAAATTCTTACCGCTTTCAAGAGCACCAACAAGATCTTGGGTTACGAAACTGACAGCCTGCAGCACACATCAAGAAACACCTCTACAAGACGATGTTTCGCCTGACACTTGAATATCCTCGCGTGTTACTAACATCCAAATACAACTTGGTTAAACTTCAGAGAGTGCAGAACAGGGCTCTCCATTTTGTCTCGACTGAGTGACAGATCCCGAATTGAGGACCTCCGTATTCTGCATTATTTTGACTTAATAATCGTCAGGTTTACCATTCTCAAGAAGTGCCAGCTGAATGGATTGCATGAACTCTAATTACCCGACAGAAAACCTCCCAGCCGATTAACATAACAAACTAAATGATCGGTGAACTACTGGAGAGAACCCACAGGATGACTAAGACGTTATATTCACAAGGCAACTTATAGAAGCAGGCATAATACAAACCCTCTGCTCTAACGACCCAGTTATGCAGGCATCATAAAGGAATTCTTAAACCTGCAGCCTACTGTACTTGAAGTCGCTGCTGTCACCCTACGGTAACGTTTTATACAAAGCTCATCAAGTCATCATGAAGCTCAACGCTGAGAGAAACATTATTACCAGAAAATATTGTTACGCAAAGTTTGTTTTTTCTTCACAGTTTCCATCGAATTCAGCCATTTTTTTTAGCGACCGATTTTAAATTGTAAATGTTCATTTAATATTTTCTTCACTGTGATATTCAAAGAAACATTCATTAATTTGTTTCACTGTGAACCCTAAACACCTGAGATGGAAGCTTTGTACGTAACTATACAAAAATACTGATATCTTTATTAGGTATATATACCCAGATGGGTACATTTAATTGGTTGAGAATTTTGTTCTTATTCCAAGGTTTTCGTATTCACCTTGAGAACTCCTCATCCGATCTTCTTCAACTTTTAGGTGCTAGTTGACTGTAGCTAGAGAAAGCTTCATGTAACTATTTGCATTTACATGAGCCCTATAATCAATTATATATAGGTCTGTTAAACACTGGTGTGCCCTATTTAGAAGTCTGAGGTAGTCAATGAGTGTGTAGGTAATTTATCAGCTATTATTTTTTTAAAGCGGTTTGATATTTTTTAGTAACTAATTTGACTCTGACTTTTCAGAATGGTTTTAGTAATTAATAGATAGGATGGTAGCCTATGAGCTTAGGCTGTGTGCACGAAAATTTCCCAGTTCACTAACTTAATTAACAAAGAATTGATAACAAATATGGTGATGCCAATATAATGTGGATAGAGGCACTTATGCAGAGTTCACCTGTTTAACAGGTATTCTCAACAGGAAAAACAGCGACACAACAGAGGAAGAACCTACCAATCATATTCTTCCTGTCAGCATCGAACGTGTCCCGGACAGTGGCAGACAGTCATTTTAAAATAGCTACTAATTCCAACTTCTGTCAAAGAATTAGTAAGAGAATGGCAGCGCAAATATTAATGCAGGAATTTGTATATATTGTAACTGGATAGATATGAAGAGTATGAAGGAACAGGAGATCCCTGGAACTAAAAATACCAGACCGTAAATACATGTGAATATGTGAAGGTGAGAGCCATGCGTGTGTCCAGCACAGGAACACACGGAGTCATCTCATATTAGGTTATTGATACCTGTGTGCCATTCCAAATGATACCACAATTCGGTTCACAATGAAAGACATGCATGCAGGTCGTAATGGGATTACTGATACCTGACTCTCACAGTAAATTTTACCATCAGAGATATGAATCTGAAACCTAATTATTATTAATAAAGGAACAGATAAAAATAAGTCAGGAAAGATTAATATCGAACATCAAGAAATTACTTAAAAATCTACTGGGTATATGTTTGTATTGGAGACATTCTTACCATAGTACAGCCGGAATTAGATCCTGCAACATATTCTTCCGCCTCAAGAGACATAACAACGTTCACATTGCCTTATCCACTTAACCAGCGATCGTTAAAGATCACACACCCAGCGGAGCTAGGTGTTATTCGTGATCCCAGGACACTCGTGGTAGCGGTAAGCTCAAGGCTAATTTCAACCACCTCCCGTTTGAATTCCAGCCTCTACAAGCATTTTAAGTGGATAAGGCAATGTGAACGTTGTTTGTCTCTGGGGCGGGAGAATGTGTCGCTACCACGAGTGTCCTGGGATCAGAATAACACCTAGCTCCGATTAGGTAAAACTGGTCAATTAGCAAAATTTTAATTAAAATTAATTTATATATATATATATATATATATATATATATATATATATATATAAAAAAAAATATACACCTCAAAGAGATGGTAAATCCAGTACTGGAGCATCTGCATCAATTCTCCTCACCGAATTAACAACTTTGTCAACAACTGCCTTGCTGGCGAATCCCAGAAGAAATTAAACCTTTCTTTTGGAGCCTCATTATGCGCTTTGAAGAAGAAGGATGGGAATCAGACCCATTGCTGTTGGTAACACCTTCGCCGCCTAGTTGCCAAAGCAGCAGTAAGAAACATTCGCCTAGAAGCTGCCAGTTTACTCCAGCCACACCAACTGGGCTTTGGCTCCTAAGCAGGAAGCCAGCTCTGCCAAGTGGCCTACATCAGGGACTCTTCAGAAGACAAGCCTAGTCAACTTGACTTTAGAAATGCCTTTAATATGGTGAAGAGAGATAGTGGTCTTTGCCATGCCGTTCGGTGTCGAGTTCCTCAGTCTCTTTGCCCTCATTTGACAGATGGCACAGAAACCTGACCTTTGTTGGGAACATGAATCCCTCGTCTGGGGTTTCACAGGCGGACCTACCTCGCTCCTGTCTCTGTTTGGCCAGTAAGAGAAGCTAAACTTCCAGCCTATGAGGAGCTCAACAGTTCTGGACGCATGCATGGCACCTGGCAGGTACTAGGAGTCCTTTTAGAGGACCTACAACGGTGAAGACACAAGGAGAAGCCTTAAGACTCATCCTTAATCCCTCAAAGTGTGAAATTATCACAACAAATCAGGAAATAATCAATGCAGTGCAAACAATCCTCCCAGAAGTCACTACTACCACTCCATCCAACAGTACCCTCCTGGGAGCACTGCTGGGTCACCACGCCATCGACACTGTCCTCAAGGACAAAGTGAATGACCTGAAAAGAATGGAGGAGAGAATAAGTGATCTTGATGCCCATGATGCCCTGTATCTCCTCACAAGGTGTCTTACTATGCCAAGACTCACTTACTTCCTGAGGTGCGCACCCTCTTTTGAAAACCCAACACTTGACGAGTATGACGCACACCTGAGATCAACCTTCAAGAAGGCACTGAATCTGTCACTAGAGGATCAGCAATGGGAGCAGGCAACCCTCCCAGTGCGACTGGGAGGTATAGGGGTGCGCAAAGCAAGGCAGGTAGCGTTACCTGCATTTCTGTCATCGTGTTTGGCTTCCAGTGGATTAGTCAAGAGGATTGTCCCTGAACGTTTGAGAGGGGTGGTGGGAGCTCAAGACCCCAAGTTCATTGAAGCAGCAGTGCAGTGGGACATCCTGGCAGACTCCTCCAGTAGACCAGCTCCTCCCAAAGAGCACAAACAGTCCCACTGGGACAAACCGATCATGGAAAAATTTCCAACACAATGCTCACCAACGCTTCAGGAAAGGACAAAGCTCGTCTCCTAGCGGTGAAGGCACCACACTCAGGAGATTTCCTTCTTGCTGTTCCCAATTCCTCTCTGGGGACTCGACTCGACCCACAGGCCATTCGGATTGGTGTTGCTCTTCGCCTAGCCGCCCCATACTCACCGAACATAGGTGTATTTGCGGCAGGGCGACGGCTGACCAATTCGACTTCATGGTCTAGTGTGTCACACATCAGAAGGGAAGTATGCTAGACATGAGGAGGTCAATGACATCATAAAGACAAGCCTCGCCACAGCCCGTTGCCCAGCTCAACGGGAACCCCAAGTGCAGAGGTCTGATGGAAGTCAAAAGCGTCCTGATGGAGCCACCATGCTACCCTGGAAGGATGGTAAGCAGATTGCTTGGGACTACACCTGTGCTGCCACATTGGCAGACACCTACCTGCCACACTCCTTAGCCGAAGGGGGGGGAGCTGCCAGCCACAGGGAGACCCAGAAGACCCGCAAATATGAAGACCTTCCTCTTGCTATAACTTCATCCCAATAGGGTCGGAGACCCATGGAGCATGGGGCAAGTGTGCTCTAACGTTTCTCAAGGAGCTGGGTGGAAAACTCATCATAGAAACCAAGGACCACAGGGCGACCAGCTTCCTCTTTCAGAGACTCAGTGTTGCGATCCAGAGGGAAATGCCTGCAGTATTCTGGGCACGCGGCCCACTGCCGGGGAGTTGGACGAAGTATTTGACATGTAGCTCTGAGTTGTTATCTATGTTGTTTTACTCCCCATTGTATTTTGTATTTTGTCTTGAAATAAAGTTTGTATAAAAAAAAGATGGGGTAGTAGGGGAAGTGGAATATTCAAATGGCTTCAGAAAGAAATCTAAATATTCTTCCTTGAAGTCTTTTATCCACTTCTCCGAGGCAATGGGTCCCACAATTGACACTAGAGGTGGACCCCATCCTTATATATATATATATATATATATATATATATATATATATATATATATATATATATATATATATATATATATATATATATATATATATATATATATATATATAATGTCGTGCCGATTAGATAAAACTTGCGATTTTGGCTTAAATAGCAGCGCTCATCTTGCCATATAAGACAAGTGAAAATTTGTGTATGCAATAATTTCGCCAAAATCATTCTGAACATAACGAAAAAATATATTTCATTGTGTTTGTTTATTATTAATTTAATGTTAACGTATCTAAAATATATTTAGTTGGGTTAGGCTAAATTAAATTGCGCTTGTTGTAATAAGGTTAGGTAGGTTTTCAAAGTTTCTCTTGGTACAAAATTATAAATTCTTACATTAACATAAATTAAAAAATATATATTTAAACGTATAAGAGAAAATTTTAGAAAGGACTTAATTTTAGATGAGTTCTTATTGACATTTATCGACACATATATATATATATATAAATATATATATATATATATATATATGTCGTGCCGATTAGTAAACTATGATTTTGGCTTAAATAGCAACGCTCACCTTGCCATATAAGACAAGTGAAAATTTGTGTATGCAATAATTTCGCCAAAATCATTCTGAACATAACGAAAAAAATATATTTCATTGTGTTTGTTTATTATTAAATTAATGCTAACGTATCTAAAATATATTTACTTGGGTTAGGCTAAATTAAATTGCGCTTGTTGTAATAAGGTTAGGTAGGTTTTCAAAGTTTCTCTTGGTACAAAATTAAAATTTTTTACATTAACATAAATGAAAAAAAAATATATCTTTAAACGTATAAGAGAAATTTTTTGAAATGACTTAATTTTAAATGAGTTCTTGCTAATTGACCAGTTTTACCTAATCGGCACGACATATATATATATATATCTTTTTCTTTCAACAAATCGACCGTTTCCCACCAAGGCGGGGTGGCCCAAAGAGAAAAACAAAAGTTTCTCTTTTTAACTTTAGTAATGTATACGGGAGAAGGGGTTACTAGCCCCTTGCTCCCGGAACCCCAATCGACTCCCACAACACGCACGGCCCACGGAGGAAGAATTCTGTTCCACTTCCCCATGGAGATAAGAGGAAATAAGAACAAGAACTAGTAAGAAAATAGAAGAAAACCCAGAGGGGTGTGTATATACATATGCTTGTACATGAATGTGTAGTGTGACCTAAGTGTAAGTAGAAGTAACAAGACATACCTGAAATCTTGCATGTTTATGAGACAGAAAAAAGACACCAGCAATCCTACCATTATGTAAAACAATTACAGGCTTTCGTTTTACACTCACTTGGCAGGACGGTAGTACCTCCCTGGGCGGTTGCTGTCTACCAACCTACTACCTAGGATATATATATATATATATATATATATATATATATATATATATATATATATATATATATATATATTATATATATATATATATATATATATATATATATATATATATATATATATATATATATATATATATATACTACATATATGTATCGTGCTGATTAAGCCAAACCAGCGAGTTTGGCAAGGGTGTTCTTTACCAAATTAGCAGACTGAAAATTTGTTTTTGCCGTAAATCAGCGGAAATCAATCTGAGCATAACGAAAAAAATATATATCATTGATTTAAAGTAATACTAAATAAATTTAAACTGACTAATGCAGACCATTGCAGAATTTAGCGAAAAAAATACGTTAGTTTAAGTTCGGTTAGGTGAGGTTTTTAAGCTAGGTATCATTGTCAATGAAAAAAAAAGATCAGTCATTCTGTAAAAGATTTTTTTGGAAAAGTTTAATTTTTAAGGGAGTTCGGCAGCCCTTGAGTATTTGGTGGGTTTGATGAGCCTGAAACCCAGCTATTTAAGGAAACCTATGATATGCTTTCCCCATGGGCCAAGGATCTCCAGTCCTAAAGGAACGAAGGGGTTCAGGTGGGCCAAGTCCCTAACTTGCTGAACTAGTGATCTTCCTTGTGATCAGCAGCACCGCCCAGCTCACCACCACTCAATGGGATGTAGGTGTTGATGAGAGGAAATGCATAAGTATATGCATTTACTGGGTAGTAAAGATCGAAGTTTTCTCTCAGTAGGAAGCTGGGCTGTAGCAGGTTGCCAGCCAACCTTTGGAACTTAAACAGGTCAGATCATGCAGACTGTACCTGTTAATTACCACTTTGCCACAATTCCACTGCAGTAATGAGGCTCTGCGTGTCTAGACGTGTGCCAGTCACTGATATGGAAACTGTAAGGAGAAAGTCATTCGAGTCAGCAGACTCACAGTTAAAAAGGCCAGCTCTTACACAGAGCTTGCACACACTAGCAAAGTTGCAACAGCCATTTTCATGATGGAGTTTTCCCGACTGAATTGTTTGTGAGTTGAATGTTCAGATGGTCTCGTCTGTGCTGAAAACGTATCCCACATGCTGATTGCACTAGTGTAGCTGCGGTCATTCACTTCTTCCCGACTGCGTATGTGTTCCGGTAGAATTTCCTTTTCCAGCTCGTTGGATCCACTGGAGGAGGATAAGAAGGCTGGCAAGGCTATCTCAGAGGTTGTACTTATGCCCAGTCTGCATATTAATCTGACTGCAAGTGATGCTTGCTTCCACTGATGCTTGCTTCCACTGATGCTTGCTTCCACTGAGAATTGTCCAGGGAAAGTTTAAGGTCATTCTCTAGCATGGCCTTTAGAAGAGAGTCGTACTTTCCTGGCTTTCAACTGGTCTAGTGTGTCACACATCAGAAGGGAAGTATGCTAGACATGAGGAGGTCAATGACATCATAAAGACAAGCCTCGCCACAGCCCGTTGCCCAGCTCAACGGGAACCCCAAGTGCAGAGGTCTGATGGAAGTCAAAAGCGTCCTGATGGAGCCACCATGCTACCCTGGAAGGATGGTAAGCAGATTGCTTGGGACTACACCTGTGCTGCCACATTGGCAGACACCTACCTGCCACACTCCTTAGCCGAAGGGGGTGGAGCTGCCAGCCACAGGGAGACCCAGAAGACCCGCAAATATGAAGACCTTCCCTCTTGCTATAACTTCATCCCAATAGGGTCGGAGACCCATGGAGCATGGGGCAAGTGTGCTCTAAAGTTTCTCAAGGAGCTGGGTGGAAAACTCATCATAGAAACCAAGGACCACAGGGCGACCAGCTTCCTGTTTCAGAGACTCAGTGTTGCGATCCAGAGGGAAATGCCTGCAGTATTCTGGGCACGCGGCCCACTGCCGGGGAGTTGGACGAAGTATTTGACATGTAGCTCTGAGTTGTTATCTATGTTGTTTTACTCCCCATTGTATTTTGTATTTTGTCTTGAAATAAAGTTTGTATAAAAAAAAAAAATGGGGTAGTAGGGGAAGTGGAATATTCAAATGGCTTCAGAAAGAAATCTAAATATTCTTCCTTGAAGTCTTTTATCCACTTCTCCGAGGCAATGGGTCCTACAATTGACACTAGAGGTGGACCCTATATATATATATATATATATATATATATATATATATATATATATATATATATATATATATATATATATATATATATATATATATATATATATATATATATATATATATTATTGTAACCACGAACAAGCGATATATAATCAATAACAAACTGCGGCTAGCCGGGGGATCGAACCCGTGTTGTTCTAGCCCGCCTCGTGGGAAGAGAGCGAAAATTCACGACACTCTAGACCACTGGCCCATACAATCATATAAACAACATGAGCCTAGCGAGCTAGGCTTGCTTCATGCTGCGAGGACATACGATGGTGTGGGTGCCTCAGAGCTATTTTCATTCTACTCCCCGTTTGGTGTACTAGCCTCCACAAGCAGTACATATATTAGTGTAGCCACGAACAAGTGGTATTTAATCAATAACAAACTGCGACTAACCGGGGGATCGAACCCGTGTTGTTTTTCCGTGTTTGTTTTTCCAAAGATTTATTTTTTAACACTGGAAGACCTCATCTGTTTACCTTCAAAATTTTAACACTGGTTTACTGTAACTGGGGAAAGATTCATGCAAGTACTGGCACATGCAGGCGCCCCCTGGTCAGTTTTATATAAACCATTTCCAATGTTTGTGTCAGAGTGATAGCGTGAGAAAGCTTCTACTGAGTGAACCATACCACAGGTGGTGTATAAATATACCTAGCTGGATGAATTTCATTGTGGCCAGCTGGGCCAGCTGGCTAACGCGTCGGTCTGGAGTTTTAGGACTCTGATCGCGGGTTCTAACCCCACCCGTGGTATAGTTTGTTTGCAATCGTGTCATTACGATTTCGTGAGTCAAGTTCTACCGAGCGGCTTTACTTTATTATGAATTGTTGCAGCGTTATTTCCACGACAAAAGCGAGCATGCATTTTCTGAACTGCTTATACCTTTAATGGCTGATGATTTTTATGGACAGGATGTTACCCAATAAATTTAGGCTTTTGAGATACAAATTTACCAGTTTATGAACATTGGAAGCATTGAATTCTAAATAATAATTGGAGAATGCCTCTTCTGACTGGTTTCAGATTGGTAATGCTGGGATTTTCTGAAAGAAATGTTAACTATGCGATAATTGAAGAACTACTCGTTTGATCAGTTTGAAACTTTAAAATCTGGTGTATCTTAAATTATATATATTTTTAGTTTCATCAAGAGCCCTGTAGGTGCCAATTTGCCAAGTTTCTGAAAAGATTGGGAAACCTAAAATACTGGTTTTCGTGCAAAAATATGTGAATGTCTCATCTGAGCGGCTTCAAACCTTCAGAGAATGAAATTTCTGATCGGCTTCAAACCTAAAGCTTTTGTATTTTTTTAGGATGTTAGATCTCTGCACAATAATAAATGAATATCTCTACTGAATTGCTTTACAACTTACAAAACAGATGTAACTTTGTGTGTTATGTTCAGACAGGTGCCAGTCTGTCGAGGTAATTATTTCTCCTTTTATTGAAGAAATTGAGGTATTAGTGTTATTGCGTTAATTTGCGAATGCATCTTCTGACTCGCTTCAAATCTTGAACACCGACACTTAAATGCATTAAAAAATTACGCCGCATTCTGTACTGTTCCTTTCGCGTGCATCGAGATATAGAGGAGGATGAGCTTATGGGATACAGGGATACGCTTGTCGGATCACGCAGCGACAGAAGTAAATCTGATATTTATGACAGACCAACTATTATTTATTTTTTGTGAAGAAAAATCATGTAAATGTCATGAAGGATAAACCCAGACAGAGGTGCATATCTCTCAGTGTATATGCACTGAGAGGTGCGTAACCCTTGTGTATATGCACTGAGAGGTGCGTAACCCTTGTGTATATGCACTGAGAGGTGCGTAACCCTTGTGTATATGCACTGAGAGGTGCGTAACCGTTGTGTATATGCACTGAGAGGTGCGTAACCCTTGTGTATATGCACTGAGAGGTGCGTAACCCTTGTGTATATGCACTGAGAGGTGCGTAACCTTGTGTATATGCACTGAGAGGTGCGTAACCCTTGTGTATATGCACTGAGAGGTGCGTAACCCTTGTGTATATGCACTGAGAGGTGCGTAACCCTTGTGTATATGCACTGAGAGGTGCGTAACCCTTTGTGTATATGCACTGAGAGGTGCGTAACCCTTGTGTATATGCACTGAGAGGTGCGTAACCCTTGTGTATATGCACTGAGAGGTGCGTAACCCTTGTGTATATGCACTGAGAGGTGCGTAACCCTTGTGTATATGCACTGAGAGGTGCGTAACCCTTGTGTATATGCACTGAGAGGTGCGTAACCCTTGTGTATATGCACTGAGAGGTGCGTAACCCTTGTGTATATGCACTGAGAGGTGCGTAACCCTTGTGTATATGCACTGAGAGGTGCGTAACCCTTGTGTATATGCACTGAGAGGTGCGTAACCCTTGTGTATATGCACTGAGAGGTGCGTAACCCTTGTGTATATGCACTGAGAGGTGCGTAACCCTTGTGTATATGCACTGAGAGGTGCGTAACCCTTGTGTATATGCACTGAGAGGTGCGTAACCCTTGTGTATATGCACTGAGAGGTGCGTAACCGTTGTGTATATGCACTGAGAGGTGCGTAACCCTTGTGTATATGCACTGAGAGGTGCGTAACCCTTGTGTATATGCACTGAGAGGTGCGTAACCCTTGTGTATATGCACTGAGAGGTGCGTAACCCTTGTGTATATGCACTGAGAGGTGCGTAACCCTTGTGTATATGCACTGAGAGGTGCATAACCCTTGTGTATATAATCAAAGTGTATATCTCTCAGTAAATAAACTCTGAATAGTGCATTTCTTTGTGTGTAAACACAAAGGTGTATATCTTTGTATACACAGAGGTTTATTTCTTTAATTGTACATTCACCGAAATGTATATATAATTGTATATTCACTTAGAGGTGAATATCAGTGTACTTACACCGAGGTGTATATCCCACATTTTTATATACACTGAGCTTTTGTCTCAATACATATTCAGTGAGAATACTTTAATCACTGTCTCTAAAGATTAAAATACCTTAACATGTGGTTGGTGTATAGATGATATGTAGCCTTAATGAACATTGTGTAGTCGACATTCTACGCATAAATACAGCAGATAATTTTTTTAAAGTGAAGTTTACCTGTAGTTTACCTGTATGTGATCCCGGGGGGTCATCGCCCCCCACGGTGCGGTAGCACACAACACTAGCTGGTTATTGACCTGGTCAGTCAGGCTGTTGGTGCTCACTACACCAGTTTAACGTCGGCACCAAATTCTTTCAACATCCTTCCTGAAAACAATCAATGATCTATTGAAAAGACTTGTACTTTTTAAATTCATTGAACTATTTCTTAGCACATGTTCTAAATACTGCAACTAAGCATTAAAAAAACACGATTTTTTTTCCAGAAGGGTGTTACCCCTGCCCATCCCTCACATAAAAGGAATGGTGCAAAGTGCGGTATAATGCAATTAAAGACTCACAAGTAAATGCATGAAGATTAATATCTCAGTTTCCTCGAAAAAAATAGCGAATTGGAGCCTATAAATCCCAAAATTAACTTAAACTTTCTCCTAAGACACACTTGCATTGAAAATTTAAAACCAATCAAATGAGGCAGCCTCTACAGAGACCAAAATGCAGCAGAACTTTCAATCTGAAGTAGCTCAGAAGTTACAGTCTTAAGTTATATATACCGAGGGTTATAAGCCGAGCGGGTGAGACATTCCCAAACTATCGCTTGAAAACCAGTATTCAGATTTTCACAATTTCAATACAATTAACAAATTTGGACCCTCACAGTCAAAGATCAACCCAAAAGACATTCTCCAGTAAAAATACAGAACACAATTTTAGGAAAGCATACTAGCAATAAAAAATTGAAGCCGATCAGAATACCAGTTATTGCACAGAATCCAAGAATTCCAAATTTATTATGTTAATAAACTGATAAATTTGCACCTACAGAGCCTAAACCCAAAAGTTGTCATTCATTCATGACTCAGCCATTAAAGATAGAAGCAGTTCAGTAGAGGCATTAATAAATTCACAAAAAAATTCCACCTTTTAAAAATGACACTGACAGAATGGCACCAACACACTGCAGTAATAGTGCCAATCTTTATTGCAAATAGTGTTGAAAGTATGAAGATGATCGGTAGAAGCTTTCCCAAGTTATCACAGGTAAATCAGAATCATGAATTGCTTTTTGAAATTGACGAAAGGGCACCTGTCCAACCCAATGGTTCCATGAACCTTACCCTAGTTATAGATCATCATCGTCGAATGTTTGAAACTAATCAGATGAGGCGTTCTCAAGTTATAAACAAAAAGCTGTACCTGAGTATATGACCGGCCCAATAACAAAGTCATGTTGAATGAGACGCTTGTGCAATGCCTTGGAGGAAGAAAAAAAACTTGGAAGGAAAAAAACCTTGGAGGAAGAAAAAACCTTGGAGGAAGAAAAAAACTTGGAGGAAGAAAATTTGGAGGAAGAAAAAACCTGGAGGAAAAAACCTTGGAGGAAGAAAAAAAACTTGAAGAAAAAAAACTTGAAGAAAAACTTGGAGGAAGAAAAACCTTGGAGGGAGAATAAACCTTAGAAGAAAAAAACTTGGAGAAAGGAAAACCTTGGAGGAAGAAACAGCTTTGGAGGAATGAAAACACCTTGGAAGAAAAAACTTTTTAGGAAGAAAAACCTTGGAAGAAGAAAAAAACTCGGTGGAAAAAATCTTGGAGGAAAAAAACTTGAAGGAAAAAATCTTATAGGAAGAAAAAACTTTGGAGGAAGAAAAAACCTTGAAGGAAGAAAAAATCTTGGAAGAAAAATTTTGGAGGAAGAAAAACCCTTCCTCCAGTTCTGAGCAAATTATTAATAGAAATGCTTAATACCAAAAGGATAACAACATAAAAACATGGGGAAAAAAAAGAAAAACTTTGAAGGAAGAAGAAAACCTTGAAGAAAAACCTTGGAGGAAGAAAAAAAACCTTGGAGGAAGAAAAAAAAACCTTGGAGGAAGAAAAAGAACCTTGGAGAAAGAAAAAGAACCTTGGAGAAAAAAAAACCTTGGAGAGAAAAAATCTTAGAGGAAGAAAAAACTTTGGAGGAAGAAAAACCTTGAAGGAAGAAAAAATCTTGGAAGAAAAACCCTTGGAATAAAAAACCCTTGGAGGGAGAAAAAACCCTTGGAGGAAGAAAAAACCCTTGGAGGAAGAAAAAAAACCTTGGAGAAAGAAAAAGAACCTTGGAGGAAGAAAAAAACTTGAAGAAAAAGAATCTTGGAGGAAGAAAAAAATCTTGGAGGAAGAAAAAACCCTTGGAGGAAGAAAAAACCCTTGGAGGAAGAAAAAGAACCTTGGAGGAAGAAAAAAACTTGAAGAAAAAGAATCTTGGAGGAAGAAAAAAATCTTGGAGGAAGAAAAAACTTTGGAGGAAGAAAACCTTGAAGAAAACTTAGAGGAAGAAAAAACCTTGAAGGCAGAAAATAAAAAGATCAGCCAATCATTTAAAGGCTTTTGTTTGGGAATACAACTCTAAGCTAGTCAGTCCCTTCAGTGATAGTGTTCTGATAGCGGTGAAGAACTCTTTATTCAAGAAACTGGAGTTGCCCTTCCCTGCCTCAGATCAAACCTGATTACCTCCCATTCCTCAGGTACCTCATAGATCTTACGGTTTAACGCTTTTAATTAGTATAGCGAAGACAATGATCCTCATATTCTTTATATGTACAAAACTTCTACTACCATCATAGTCTATAAAACATAGGCTGTCCAGTAAGTCTGGAAACAGAGGGAAAATGAAAAACAAAAAACACCGGTGATAAAGGCTTTTACAGTATTCATAGAACAAGCTCACTGTGTCCACCATTATTATTGATACGCGAAGGCAGACGAGGTATCCAGCTCGATTGTAGCACACTCATCTCACACACTGAGGTATGTGGTTCGATTCCTGGTACGGATGCAAACATTAGGCTTTAGACACCTGCTGTCCCTGTTTATCTATAAGTAAAATAGGTACCTGGGTGTTGACTAGTGTGGGTCGCATCCTGGGGACAAAATTGACCTAAATTGCCCGAAATGCTCTGCATAACAAGCGGCTTTCTATATAGTAGTATGTCACTGATGTCAGCTAGGCCTGTATACCTTGTACATGTACTTGTAGAAATAAAGATTATTATTATTATTATACTGCACTAAACCTAGGTCGTGTAGCGCGGAAGACTTGGTGGAGAGGCCTATGAATGTTCTTCATAACATGGATAATAATCACTGCAGGACAACACATTCTCTATCTCTTGTTTCTGATAGAATTCCAATCACTGCCGTAATTGTTCAAGTCCGCTTCCCAGAGTAAACACGGCGGCCACATCCTAGCTGGAACATCAATATAGCCCCAGGGTTCACTTGGTTCCTTTGATGAGTTACCATGCTCCTCAGAATGGATAAATTGAACCTTCACTATTTTGGCTTCGGTGAGGTTTCCGTTCCCCAGGTTCTCTACCTAAAATTAAATAAACAGGATCAAGTCTTTATAAAGAATAAAAATCCTTCTGGCGAAGATGGAAGAGTTTACAACCTACAAGAAGCATAGGCTGCTCTGACTTTCAAAGGTATGTACTAGAGATGTATCGGATATCTGCTTCCGCATCCACATCCACATTTTACTGTAAACAGATATCCGCATCCGCAAAATGAGTAAGACATCCTCATACACATCCGCATCCGCGGATATCTAAATTTTCACATCCGATACATCTCTAGTATGTACACCCAGACGTGATAAGTTGGACACATGTACAACAGTTGGGTATCTTTATTCCAAAACGTTTCGCCTACACAGTAGGCTTCTTCAGTCAAGTATAGAAGAGTGAGCAGAAGCAGTAGAGATGTAAAGACTATGTAAACAGTCCATCACCTTTGAAGACGTAGTTTTGAGGTGGTCAGTCCCTCAGCTTGGAGAAGAGTTTTGCTTCATAGTCTGGAACAACACTTACGTCTTCAAAGATAATGGACTGATGACATCGTCTTTAAATCTCTACTGCTTCCGCTTACTCTTCCGTACTCAACTGAAGAAGCCTACTGTGTAGGCGAAAGGTTTCGGAATAAAGATACTTAACTGCCGCACATGTGTCTTACTTATCAATCTATCCGTATTGTGTACCATGTTAATATTCACACCCAGACGTCTCCTCTCGTTCATTGTAAACAAAGAGTTCGTTTAATTTATAGTTTAATTAGAATATTCTTATTTGTGTAGAGATCAAAAGTAGTCTAAATAAAAATGTAGTTTATAGCCTTAGAAACATTGCAAATTAAAGAGCTGTAAGTATGTAGAATTACAATAAAAATAATAACAATAAAAATAATAGCAATAACAAAAACAAAAATAAAAGAAAAAAAACAAATAATAATAATAATTAAAAATTAATAAAAATTAAAATTAATAACAATAATTAAAAAATAATAATTAAAAAATTAATAATAATAATAATAATAATTAAAATAATAATAATAATTAAAATAATAATAATTAAAAAATAATAATAATAATAGTAATAATAATTAAAATAATAATAATAATCGGTAACAATAGCAATAATCACTAATGTTAAGTCGAACACAAACAGCTGTTCCGTTGTGTTGATAAATATTAATAATTTTAATGGCACTTTTAGAAGGGAAGACATTTAATATGGCTCGTTTTATACACAGTGGTGCTGTAACAAGTGGTAAAGCTCCACTGTGGGTGGTAAAGCTCCATTATGTGTGATAAAAAACCAGTGTGTGCGATAAAGTACCACTGTGTGTGATAAAGTACCACTTTGTGATAAAGTACCACTGTGGGGGATAAAGTACCACTGTGGGTGATAAAGTACCAATGTGGGTGATAAAGTACCACTGTGGGTGATAAAGTACCACTGTGTGTGATAAAGTACCACTGTGAGTGATAAAGTACCACTGTGGGTGATAAAGTACCACTGTCAGTGATAAAGTACCACTGTGGGTGATAAAATACCACTGTGGGTGATAAAGTACCACTGTGAGTGATAAAGTATCACTGTGGGTGATAAAGTACCACTGTGTGATAAAGTACCACTGTGGGTGATAAAGTATCACTATGGGTGATAAAGTACCACTGTGGGTGATAAAGTACCACTGTGTGTGATAAAGTACCACTGTGGGTGATAAAGTACCACTGTGTGATAAAGTACCACTGTGTGATAAAGTACCACTGTGGGTGATAAAGTATCACTGTGGGTGATAAAGTATCACTGTGGGTGATAAAGTATCACTGGGTGATAAAGTACCACTGTGGGTGATAAAGTACCACTGTGTGATAAAGTACCACTGTGAGTGATAAAGTATCACTGTGGGTGATAAAGTACCACTGTGGGTGATAAAGTACCACTGTGTATGATAAAGTACCACTGTGGGTGATAAAGTACCACTGTGAGTGATAAAGTATCACTGTGGGTGATAAAGTACCACTGTGGGTGATAAAGTACCACTGTGTATGATAAAGTACCACTGTGGGTGATAAAGTACCACTGTGTGATAAAGTACCACTGTGAGTGATAAAGTATCACTGTGGGTGATAAAGTACCACTGTGGGTGATAAAGTACCACTGTGGGTGATAAAGTACCACTGTGGGTGATAAAGTACCACTGTGGGTGATAAAGTACCACTGTGGGTGATAAAGTATCACTGTGCGTGATAAAGTACCACTGTGGGTGATAAAGTACCACTGTGGATGATAAAGTACCACTGTGGGTGATAAAGTACCACTGTGTGTGATAAAGTACCAGTGTGTGATAAAGTACCACTGTGGGTGATAAAATACCACTGTGGGTGATAAAGTACCACTGTGGATGATAAAGTACCACTGTGGATGATAAAGTACCACTGTGGATGATAAAGTACCACTGTCGTGTGGGTCTTGGGAGAGATATATAGGAGGTCAAAGATACTCCTTGTTGGATGGTTACGGTATATTTACAGTAATTAGAGGAGAGTCCAGCACACCTTCTGTCTCGCCTGTAGGTCTAACGTAGTGAGGCAGTCTGCCTATGATAGGCTGTGCACATGCGCTGAGCCTCTGACGTCAGCGGGTACCGTGACGTCACACGCAAAGGGACCAGCTTTATAAAGATACACTAAACAAGTGTATATATGTATACTGACACGACACCACTGTGGGTGATAAAGTACCACTGTTGGTGATAAAGTACCAGTGTGATAAAGTACCACTGTGGGTGATAAAATACCACTGTGGGTGATAAAGTACCACTGTGGATGATAAAGTACCACTGGATGAAAAGTACCACTGTGATGATAAAGTACCACTGTGTGATAACACTGTGGGTGATAAAGTACCACTGTGGGTGATAAAGTACCACTGTGGGTGATAAAGTACCACTGTGGGTGATAAAGTACCACTGTGGGTGATAAAGTACCACTGTGGGTGATAAAGTACCACTGTGGGTGATAAAGTACCACTGTGGGTGATACAGCACCAGTTTCTATCTGATAAATATTCTTAGCAAACATTTAGGTTTCAAATGCTCACACTCATTACGCATTTGCAGATATATTTTTTTATTTCATTCCCACACGAGATCAAAGCAGATACAATGATGAAAGATTCACTGGAGTATTGTCCGATGCGTTCGTCACCCTGACACACCAACAGGGGTTAAAAAAAAAGAGGTGAGGACACTGAAATACAAAAATCCAGCTTTGTGCTACTGGTGCATTCCAGGTGCTAGTGAATTCTGCCCTAGTCATCAGATACCTGTCAAGCTGGGGCAGTTCTCTCTAGCTGAAATGTATTTGTGATTCATATGCAACAGTGCGCCGTTATGTTTACCTTTTTAATGACAGAAGTGATCTGCAATGTTTACGTGTTTAATAACAGTGAACCCTCCATCTGCAATGTTTACGTTTTTGTTTACCTGCTTAATAAACAACCGTGAAAGCCACTCTTTACCTGTTTACTAGGTAAAAATTGAGGTCGAAATGAGTTTTCAGAACCAAAGTGGAGTCTACTAGTTCTCCAGTTCTTTTTTAACGTGGTTACGATGCAATGGGCACCATGAAAAGAAGGAACATCTCAGGAGCCCTGATTCCTAATTTCTTCAAGACGCCTCCCTCTATTCAGTTGCTAAAGCCTGACCTCAACGTCCCTGTTACGACTTCGATATCGTAACTTAAATAAAAGGCCCTGACTCCTAAATGGCTGCTCAATCTGTTGTCTAGGGGCATTTAAATTACTGAAAAAAATACTGGGAGAAATTGGAGAACACGGGAGAGAAAATTACCATACTTCAAACTGGGTAGTAAGTCACATATAAAATTAGTCAGTGGGACTGTGACCTTGAAAACACACTGGAGTCAGCACCATTGACTTCTAAAAGGCGGGCCTCCCAGGCCTTCACCTACGCCGTCATTCCAAGGAACCCTGAAGTCTCCCCACTTGGTGGTCCAAAATAATAAAACAGGTGTGTCCTGGAGAAAGCACAAACATATAGGATCACTATTTATGACCCAAAAATGGCGAGGTATCACCTCCAACACCGTACCTCTACCGTTTGTCCAACAGTCCATACACCATCACACAGGTGAGGCATCACCGTATGTTAGCATACCTTACCTAGGCATGTACTGATGTGACTACCACTAAAACACACACACTCTTGGGAAATGTGATAAGCCAATAACACAACATCCTTCATCTTCTCATAATCTGAAAATTCATGTTCCTCTAGAGAACTAGTAGCTTGTAACTCTTTATCAATTAACTGGGTTATTGTTAATGTGGCCCAGTTACTGTCTGGCCACTTCTGGGATTTTGCTATTTTCGCAAACAATGTGAAAAAGTTATCAGGATCATTCTAAAAAAATTTGGGGACAAATTTTATAGCATGTTCTAAATTAAATATGTCTACCTTGTTACCTGTTACATTTTGTGAAGCAGCAAACTGTCTTTCTTTCTCTCTCTTTAGCCCTCAAAATTTCCAACTCTTTCTCTTCCTGTATTTTAGTACATTCACTCCTTATCAGAGTTTTCTTCCCTAATTAGAGCTAATTTCAGTCTTAATATCTCTACTTCATTACTCTCAGTAGTATTAACAGTGGGGTTTGATCCAGGATCCCCTCCCAGACCCCTATCACCACTAGAATCTCTACTGCTTACAGACATCTTAAAAATTAATAGCACAAAACACTTGCCTATAACAGTAGAAATCACTTATATAAAATAAATCACACAGCAAAGCACATAGGTACATAAAATTACTATTATATGCACAGAGAATTATTACTAAATAACTCCCCTAAATTACTAAATGTGCACACACAAAAATCAGGCAGAAAAATAACTGTATTACTCCTGAAAAACGTTACTGTTAATATATCCTTCCTGTAAAAACTCTCCAGATTTCAATTGTGAATTACCATTCTAACTTTGATAATTCTTCCCTGCAACCACCATGTTACCACTTTGATATCGTAACTTAAATAAAAGTCCCTGGCTCCTAAATGGCTGCTCAATCTGTTGTCTAGGGGCATTTAAATTGCAATGAAAAAACACAACCACTCTAGAACCAGCATGCACTCATATTAAATATTATTATTACAATTATGAAGGACATTAAAACTCACCTATACAAAAATATAATGTAATAATTAACTAATATACAACTTACAAACTACTGCAAAACTAGTGAGTTAAATAAATAAACATTTATGAACAGGAAGGCTCCATGACACCCCCCTTCTTTCTGCAGGCTACTTAGCCTAGTTAAAAGTGTTAAATATTCTCCAAAATACAGGTCATTGCACACACTGGGGCCTTACAAATAAACATGAGAGAACTTCAACACTAATAAAATAATCGTATACACTAAAAACTCACCAAAATTACCTACTCACACTACCGCCCAAACATGGTGACCCCGTCACCACTCGTCTCGTACTAACTCCCCAACACCTCATCTGCTCGTGTCCTGGCCACTGCCTGACTGACAGGAATAAAACGCGTCCGGATTCAGAATAATACCGGAGCTATAAAGTATTATTTTTTTGTTATATAAATTTTACTGCAGCACAATGCATAACAATCCCTGATCCCTGATTTCTGATTTCAAGACGCCTCTCTCTATGCAGTTGCTAAACCCTGACCTCAACGTCCCTGATCCCTGATTCCTGATTTCTTCAAGATGCCTCAGTCCAGACTCCATTCCTAATCGAGATTTTCAACACAATTTCACATTACTGTTAAAATTAGATTTACAGGAAGTGAATGAAAGAGGTGATAGAGGTGTCCGGGTGCCAGTCACAGCTATGAGAGGCCGTGACGATTTCACCTGACAAATGTGTTGTTGTGGATCACGGGTGGCAAGCAGGTGTTGTGGGTTAGGGGTGAGAGGCAGGTGTTGTGGATTACGGGTGGCAAGCAAGTGTTGTGGGTTAGGGGTAAGAGGCAGGTGTTGTGGATCACGGGTGGCAAGCAGGTGTTGTGGATCACGGGTGGCAAGCAGGTGTTGTGGGTTAGGGGTGAGAGGCAGGTGTTGTGGATCACGGGTGGCAAGCAGGTGTTGTGGGTTAGGGGTGAGAGGCAGGTGTTGTGGATCACGGGTGGCAAGCAGGTGTTGTGGGTTAGGGGTGAGAGGCAGGTGTTGTGGGTCACGGATGAGAGGCAGGTGTTGTGGGTCACGGATGAGAGGCAGGTGTTGTGGATGAATATCAAAATGGTATACAATACCGACAGGTTGGTAAGTAAGACACATAGGCAACAGTTAGGTATCTTTATTCCAAAACGTTTCGCCTACACAGTAGGCTTCTTCAGTCGAGTACAGAAAGTAAGCAGGAACAGTAGAGATGTGAACACGATGTAATCAGTCCATCAGCCTTGAAGACGTAGATTTGAGGTGGTCAGTCCCTCAGCCTGGAGAAGAGTTCTGTTCCATAGTCTGAAACAATGTGAAGATCAAGCGACAGTGTGGAGACTTATATACTGTCTGAAGGAGACGTGTGGAGTAGTGTGAGAGGTCACGTCCCTCTCAGACTATGGCACAGAACTCTTATCCAGGCTGAGGGACTGACAACCTCAAATCTACGTCTTCAGGGGTGATGGACTGATTACATCGTCTTCACATCTCTACTGCTCCTGCTTACTTTCTGTACACGACTGAAGAAGCCTACTGTGTAGGCGAAACGTTTCGGAATAAAAATGCCTAACTGTTGCCTATGTGTCTTACTTACCAGGTGTTGTGAATCAAGAGGAAAGGTAACTGTTGTTTGCGAGGGGTTGGAGGTAGGTGTTGTGGGTCAAGGAAGTGAATAATATTGAGGACTCAAGAGAGAGAAGGTTCGAGATGGTGTGTGTGATAGTTTGATAGTGTGGGTGATAGTTTGATAGTGTGGGTGATAGTTTGATAGTGTGGATGATAGTTTGATAGTGTGGGTGATAGTTTGATAGTGTGGGTGATAGTTTGATAGTGTGGGTGATAGTTTGATAGTGTGGGTGATAGTTTGATAGTGTGGGTGATAGTTTGATAGTGTGGGTGATAGTTTGATAGTGTGGGTGATAGTTTGGTGATGTGGGTGATAGTTTGGTGGTGTGTGATATTTTGGTGATTAGTGAGAAGAGAGGAACGTGTGGAGAAAAAAAAGGGATAGAACTAAGGGGTGGAATGAGGCAAAAGGAAGGAAACGTTAGTGAGGGGGAAAATGAGGTGGATAAAACTCGGGAAGAGGGACTTACTTATTGCTTGCTTCTCCTGCGCTCACTTCCCGAACTATGGATTCTTCTACGGTGAAGAGGGACTATCCTCTGCCACTGCTACATGGCTTCTCACCCTCACCTCTCTCTCCCTGGCTTTAATGTGTCCTGACTGGTGAAGACTGTATCGATCCTGTGTCTTACTCTGACATGGTGTTGTGGTCAGCATCAGGTGTGTCGCCTGTGTTCCAGCATGACCAGGATTTAGTGGAGGATTCACGTCTTTTATTATTTTACATTTAAGAAAAAGTGGGTTATTTCCTCTTTTTTTCACACACTTTGCCCCTATTTCTGTTTTCAGTCACCATCATTCTGAACTTCTTGTCTCAAAAGTAATCAGACTTCTCCCCTTCACGAGGGGTGCCTTGATGAAGGGCTCTTGATCAAATATATTGGAGCCAGTCTCTCCCCTTTTTGATTCAAACCTCATTACTTCCATTTCCTGAGCCCTCTAAGATTCGTATGGGTTTAGCGCTTTCGCTTTTATTATTAAAAAAAAAATTCCCTCTTATCCCCAATTGCCTCCTGTCTCAACGTTAGAGAGGCGCCATAATGAAAAATAATATGATTATTGACTGTGGAGGAATGTGCTCCTACGATAAAATGTACTGTAAAAGTTGCTAAACTTAGCTTATTGATGAATCCAAGAAGTCGCAGCCATCCCCAACATCTTCACAGAGGATACATCCATGGCCTCATTCCCCACAGGGCTGTATGGTAAAAACAAATGTGTATATAAAATATTGCCCCAAAGGAGCGTATGCTCATATTGTCAGTCATTAACTCACGACTGAGGACTGAGATAACACTCACGTGTTTGGACTTAAAAGTCCACGCATAACCGCTGTCAATAGGTAAATTTTGATGCTCTTGACATACAAGAACTGCGCAGTCCCCTGCCTGACAAGAACATAAAAACATACCTTGCTTGTGTAACGTGAGCGATGGTGTTGACTCCACCATATACGGCGGAAATGCTGTCTTGATTGTAGAATGCTGCTGATGAGTCACTGTCTTGTTTCGATGGAGTTCTCTAGCGAATGTCTCTATGTTTGTCTTTTAGCAGTAATAAGAAGCTGCGCACACTTCTGAATATACCGCGATTTTATTCACTAAACGCGCTGGAACAGAGTTCTTATCCGATCTCCCGATGTTAGTGGAGATTAAATTAGAATAACGGATGCGTACAACTAATGTCTTTGTCTGGTTATACACCGCGCCGTAGCTCCCATCCTTTCCGTTGCCGATTTCAATCTAACCCCTGGTGCAGCCTCGTGGTGCCTTGTGCCTCTGTGGGGCTTCGCATGCTGATATCAGCACAATTTCCACAATTGCTACACGCTGCTACAAGTGGCAATTAAAATGTTTGTGTTCTTTAAATACTTCAATCACTGGAACACATGATTGTAATTTCAAGTGTAGAAACTAATACAGCAGTTTACTATAATTTTCCTCTTACGGCAAAGAGTTACATTTATATCAAATGTCTATTGACTCACATATACTCTCGCTGCTACTTGGTCAGACAACACGTGACACACTGTGGTCAGTACATCTGTTATGAGTTAATTTGTTTTTCGTAACCAGACTCGCCTCGTCTGGCCCCTTCCTAAGGGCGGAAAGGGTGAGGCCCTTAACAAGGGTAGAAAGGGCGCATACCCCCCCTCCTTTGGAGAATTTTTTTTCCACATTGACTTTGGGATAAAAGCATCAAATACGGCACTCTTGTTGATGCTAAAAACATGAGAGATCTGGGTAGTCAGTTTTCACCAGACTTGGGCTGGTAAGCTATGGCGCTCATGTTGATAAATAACGATCACAGTTTCACATAAATTCATGTACCTCCTCCACTGAGCGAATTGCATATTGAAAGTTGATGAAATTGGCTTATAAGTGTCATAAGAGATTGGACAAATATATGAGTGGGAGGGGCTGGGTTTGATTGATGTCGTGGGTATGGGAGTAAATTCTTGGGTAGCTTTGGAAAGGGGTGGTTTTGATAAGGATCTGCCTTCTATGGGCCAGTAGGCCTTCTGCAGTGTTCCTTCATTCTTATGTTCTTATAAGGGCTTAGGAATAGATTTTGCCGCTGAAGCGGCTAGTTTATTGTGCACCCCATATCCATCCTGTGGACGGTAGCGCAAAAGATAAGATACGATTTCTTCGGATTTTTAACCCCGGAAGGTTAGCCACCCAGGATAACCCAAGAAAGTCAGTGCGTCATCGAGGACTGTCTGTCTTATTTCCATTGGGGTCCTTAATCTTGTCACCCAGGATGCGACCCACACCAGTCGACTAACAACCCAGGTACCTATTTGCTGCTAGGTGAACATGACAACAGGTGTAAGGAAACACGTCGAAATGTTTCCACCCGCCGGGAATCGAACCCGGGCCCTCCGTGTGTGAAGCGAGAGCTCTATCCACCAGACCAAGAGTATATGGATACACAAAAGGCCTAGGAACTAGGCCTAAAAAGGGTTAACAGGAGTTCATCTGAATTTATATCTACAGTTGACTCATCTGTTGCAAGCAAATTTTGGAAATATGCTTAATATGTCTGGTATCTGGTCACAGACCGGGCCGCAGGGGCGTTGACCCCTGGAATTCTCTCCAGGTATCTTATTTTCGTAATAAGATACATTGATATATCACGTGGGTTCTGTTTATATCTATACTCCTCATTAAGTGGACAGTTAAGCACAGTGTTCAAGACAGTGGCCATACAGATAACCACATGTTTTATATTTGGTTTGATCATCTGTGTGTCTGCCAAACTGCTGCTAGATGAACAGGACAACAGGTGTAAGGAAACACGTCAAAATGTATCCACCCCGCCTGGAATCGAACCCGGGCGCTCCGTGTGTGAAGCGAGAGCTTTGTCAGCCAGACCACGGGGGCTATATTCACTTCCAGTAAGTACAGGAAAGACATCCCAACTAGCTTGCTTCTTTCGTGGTCAACCTGTTAGGACGGAAGTGCCTCATAAAGCAACATTTCAAATGGACAAACGAGTGCAGACCTGCGAAGTCCTTCTAGAAGACACAGAACTAATGGAAAAATAAACACATAAGCAGTATAATGTGATCCTTTATTGACAACGTTTCGCCCACGCAGTGGGCTTTATCGAGTCACAAACAGATCCACCTGGATAAAAGATACATGAGTATTTATTGGATTTAGTCAGGTAGATCTGTTTGACTCGATAAAGCCCACTGCGTGGGCGAAACGTTGTCAATAAAGGATCACATTATACTGCTTATGTGTTTATTTTTCCATTGTGTCGGTATTTTATACCATTTATTTCCACACAGAACTACTGGAAAACTACAGTTCCTGGACTATGGTTCATGGCTCTAGACCACAATAATTATGCCAGATGGATTCTATTCCCCTCAAGAACATGACTGAACGTGCCACAAGGCACCCAGATGTAGCCGGGAAATTTAAGGCGGAAAGCTTCACAGAAGACGAAGGTGTTTTCGTTAATTCTAACTGACCAAGCACTGCCTCAAAGGAGATGGTAGAGCAGTTGTTCTCACTGACATCCCCAGTGCTCCACGACGCTGGATGGTTACTGGACAAGAAGAATTTGTAGATGGGCATCAACACTGCAGAAAGTAATTAGACACAAGTCGTCTTGATCAGACACGAAAGCGCTGGCCTCAGCTACCGAAATTGTTAGTTTCCTTCTACATGTGACTGAAGAACTGGACATCCCATGGAGGAAGAGAGTATACGTCTGGTTACCCTAGACGCAAAGCAAATTGTACTTCTAGCCACAGTTGAGGTTATACAGAATGTGAAAAGGAAAGGCCAAACGCAGTTGAAAGTTTTCACCAAAGAATGTCCGGTTAAAAAACACCAAATCCAATGATGACATCATTCAGACACAGTCTTCAGTGCTTCCTCCCAGAGAAATGCCAATAAAAGCTGCAGCTGGTTTCTCTGATGAATGCAGCGGAATTCTTTTCACGTCTATATTGGCTGTCAGACAAGAAATGGTTAACTCGAAGTTTTTTTTTTCATCATGAAAAGCAAACGAGTCCTCCCACTCTCTCTCTCTCTCTCTCTCTGATGCGAAGCTTCAGAATGGGTACAAAACGTGAGGGCCTGAATTCCTTGGAATAATTGTTTCAAGGTAAAATAGAGGTTCCTGACACAAGTAGCATAGTTATTAAAGGAGCAGTCGCTGTTCAGTGGTAGTTATGGACAACTCTACTTAAGACAACGTTTCACCTGCACAGCAAGCTGTGGCAAGTGATAGAATATACCTGAGGTATCAAAATATAAATAACAGAAGCACTGTCATCCGCCAACTGATCCATGTAAGAATGAACATACAGAAGTTAGAAAACAAAAAGAGCAGTCACAACCAGGTACCGGAGGCTGGAATTTGAAAAATTTCATGTAGAGGTTGTATATGTGAAACTAATAGGAATCTCACCACCTGTATCAAAGAACACTGAACAACGCCTGAGTCCAGCACAGCAACTCTCACAACCATCTGATGAGATTTTATGAAGCAAAACTGGTCATAACAGATGATGACAAATATAAAAGAAAATGTAATGAAACTGCGCTCATCACGACAATCAAAACAATCAGAAGCAAGGAAGCCTTTAATTGTCTAACCTCCTAGTGATATGTAAACAGCCTATTCGTAGGCTCTTTCAAACTGTGCGGCACTACGGTGCTGCCATCTATAGGCCTATCAAGGTCGGGCTGGCCAGCCATGTTTCTTCCTCACTCTGGCGGCCTATCTACCCGAAACAGGTCGTACCCTAGCTGGCTCCCGGGTCCCCTCACGCTCTGCCCGCGTGTATACCTACACCTTTCCATTAATATACTGAGTCAAGTCATCGGCCGTATCTCTACACCTACGCTACCATTCTACTGCACTAGACGTAACAAGTAAGCCAAGATAACAGTGATAACGATGTAGACAGCCTGACTGTCTGCATAGACAGCCATGCTGTCTGCCATCTGAATTCATATTTCGCACCATGCTAGTTCCCATAGTTTCCGCCAGAGGGCAAGCCTGTAAGCATACCCATGTGAGTCTGCCTCACCCCTGCCTCTCCCTCACTTGGCACTCAGACAGCTCTCAGAGAACAGGCCTACTCCTCTCCCTCTCGCAAGGCGCATGGCCCTGGGCCATGGCCACAGACACGCAGCCTGTTACCCGCATCTTTATTACAAATAAAGTAAGAAGCCTCCGAAGCCTTATCATTGCATACCTGCTCACCAAGAACACGCCAAATAACAACTCGTTATAAATGGTGCCAGCGGTGTCTCGCAGCAGTTGTGTTTGCCCGAGAGGGGAGGAAGAGGAATGAAGTTTGTCTTCAATTCATCAGCCTACACAAGAAGCATCCGTCTCTCAATGAGTTATCCTGATGTCGTGTCTGCAAATCTCAGCGTCCAGACACAGGTACAAGCAGGATTCAGGCCGAAATTTGTCAAACTCTCCGAGAAATGGCGTCACTGACTTCACGTCACAGCGTCCCATGCTGTTTCTCAGTCACGTGCTCAGTTTGTGGGTAAGTGGGGACGGCCGGGTCCCTTCGCCTCTCACCGAAACACTCACGCACCGACTCTCACCACTCACTGCCCACTCCCTCTATGCTGTTTTCTGTGAATTTCCTTGTGAATTCTTGCCAGTACTGTGTATCCAAGTGTCGAGGCCACTTGAAGCCACGTGTGGCCAAGCCACGTGATCAGCACGCCATGTGGGTTAGGCCAGATCCCAAGCCTCGCTGTGGTCTGCGCCCACATCAACCCATGACGTCACCACCATGCTGATGACGTCACGATGCTACTGACTCCACGACGTCACTCCACTGATGTCACTTCGCGACGTCACCCCATGACATCCATCATGTCACTCCAGAACGTCACCTTGCGACATCACCCACGATGTTGCCTGATGTTCCTCGCAACGTCTGCTGACGTCTCTCACGATGTCACGCCTGATATCACCCATATGATGTCCCGAGTGCTGTAGTTTTCACAGTGAGCATTTTATTTTCATTATTGTCGAGAAGTTTGAGAGAAGATATAAGTCGAAAGTCAGTATTCTCACATGTTCGAGTACTGCTTAGTGACGATTTTTATACAGAAAAGCGTCATTTGCTAGTAAGCTGTTGTACCACATGTGCAGTATGTGTGCAGTTTCTCGTGTGTCCTATGTAACACCTATGTGTTACTTTGTCACCCTGTGTGTGACCCGCGCCCCACGCGCTTGACAGCTGACATTTGTCAGTCCAATCGTCAGTTACGAGCGTTCGAGCACCTTGTACAGAAAGCTCTTATTGTTCGCCGCTCTTAGATGCCTTTGCTGAATCGTACCCGCGATGATTCTCCCATCGAGACCGTTCCACTTCACCTCCTAGACCGTCAGTCCAGTTATTGCAGATGACCAGTCTGGGGACGCTTACACTGCCCTCTGCTGTAACTTCTACTGTCGAGAGATGTCACTCGTCGAGCTGCAGTTAAGCCTGTTGGCAGGCGACTGTCAGCCTCATGTCACAGCTTCAGTGAGCAGCCTGCACAAATATGATGTAACTTTGACTGCTAGCCCCCTCACTGCAGTTTGGTGTATGCTGTTACAACCTCCAGATGTTTCGCCGAGTCGTCCCTGTCACGACTCACTCCACACTCGCCAGCAGCAACAGCTCCAGTGACAGTACCAGTCGAGGAATGTTTTCCTGAGTCGCTTGCCAGTCCTGTCCTGTTGCAACTACTGACGACGCCTCACTCGATGGCACCAGCAGGTTGTGCCCCAGGTTGAGTGAACCCTGCAGTGACTACTACGATGTCTGCTTCACCTCCCAGAGGAGACCGTACCCTGTTACATCACAGTTCAGCCGCAGCTTGTCTCCTGTGTTGCAGTATGTATCCAGACGCAGGAAGGTGTGCAGTGCTGCATCAACGCTCACTGCCTTAGACCACAAAGCACACAGTTTTTTTCTTCCCTCTCTGGAGGAAGTTTTTTTTTTCTATGTCCATATGTTTATGTATATATGTATTTTTCTTTCGTGTTCTGTGACCTGTTCTTGCGAGAGAGAGACCGAGTTTTTTTTAATGCCATTCATGGTCGGGACGACCATGGGTTCGTGACCGAGTGATGTAGACAGCCTGACTGTCTGCATAGACAGCCCATGCAGTCTGCCAGCTGAGTTCATATTTCGCGCCATGCTAGTTCCCATAGTTTCCGCCAGAGGGCAAGCCTGTAGGCATACCCATGTGAGTCTGCCTCACCCCTGCCTCTCCCTCACTTGGCGCTCAGACAACTCTCAGAGAACAGGCCTACTCCTCTCCCTCTCGCAAGGCACATGGCCCTGGGTCATGGCCACAGACACGCAGCCTGTTACCCGCATCTTTATTACAAATAAAGTAAGAAGCCTCCGAAGACTTATCATTGCATACCCGCTCACCAAGAACACGCCAAATAACACGTTGTTATAGATACAGTTGGTCAAGAGATCATACAGTCGTGAACCGTACACCACTCAACACATTACCACCATCATCACCACTACCATCACCACCACCACCACTACCATCACCATCACCATCACCACCACCACAACAGTCACCACCATCACCATCAACAACACCATCACTCCTCGCATCGGCACTTCTCAACATGATATTACATCTGGAATTTTACCCAACGTAGACCAGTAGGCCGACTGCAGTGCTTCTCTATGTTTTCTCAACTCTTGTGCTCACACTTTACTCCCTGTCTATTTATATTTTCAAGGCTCAGAGAGAGTATACTATCAAGTATATTTCAATTACTGTTTGTCTGTCTTTATCAACTACAATTTGTCGGTATGAGGCCTGGTCACAGACCGGACCTCAGGGGCGTTGACCCCCGAAACCCTCTCCAGGTATATACCAGGTATATGGACCTTATCTTGTACTATTATACTGCAGGTTCGCTGAAAACTAGTGAAAGAGCAAAGCGTGTTAAAGGAGCGCGGAGACACAGTGGGTGAAGCTATCATTTCAAACAATTTGCAAAACTTTATCACGAGGAAAACACCAAGACAGAGATAGTCAGGTTCCTGTCAGCAGCTCATCTCAAGCAGTTTAACAAGGATAAGCAGTTCATTATCATTGATGAAGAGGCAGTACTTAGCAAGCCACAAATGCCAGATCTGGCCTCGCTCACCATATGTACCGATTAGAGAAGCTGACAGTCGAATCTGTTTATACAGTCCATGCTGCCTATTATGGTCACCCTACGATACTGATCCGGACAGTTGACACTGATGTCATTACGGTGGACATGTCAGTGACCAAGGCAATGCGAACAGAAGATAAATTTTGGCTAGCATTTGGAGCTGGAAACACTTTCAGTACTTGGCAGCTGACTTGGTGGACAGTCTGGGCTGTACTTCCAGTACCAATAGAGGGACTATTGAAGTTGTTCTCAGCACAATTGAGAGGTTCATTATTCTGCTTTTTGGCAGAACCATTGGCAAGACACGAAAACTTTTTTTGTTTTGAGAAGAACAATATTCACAAATATCCCGCACATAGGGGAGAAAAGCTTATGACGACGTTTCGGTCCGACTTGGACCGAAACACCAAGTCAGAGATAGTCAGGTTCCTGTCAGCAGCACATCTCAAGCAGTTTAACAAGGACAAGCAGTTCATTATCATTGATGAAGAGGCAGTACTTAGCAAGCCACAAATGCCAGATCTGGCTCTTTACTCATGAATAATTCTGCTAACTTTGCTTCCAAAAATTCTCTGGTTATATCTCCAGCATATAACATAAATCCCATTATCAGTATGACAGTAGGTACTAAATCACTCGACCGTTTCATGAGATTTTCAATTATCGAAATATAATGAGAGTCTGGCCATAGATGCTCAGTTAGATTGATTGTATAACTTATTAGTTATACAATCAATGAGACCTAATAGTCTCATTTACGATAATGCTGAATTGTTTTCAATAAAATAGTTTATTCTACATAAAAATGAAAAACATTATTTTTTATCAAATACTACAAAAACAGTCCAGTTAGTACAATTATTTCCCCGTAAATCACTTTACACAATCTTCACAGACATTAACGCCAACTATCCTGACCAGAAGTTGTCCTCGTCCTCTACAAGTGTCACTTTTGAAAGCTTATTAAATGTTGTGGGCGCCCTTGTGGACGATGACCACCACAGTCGTGCCATCCTGGACGATGACCACCACAGTCGTGCCATCCTGGACGATGACCACCACAGTCGTGCCATCCTGGACGATGACCACCACAGTCGTGCCATTCTGGTCGATGACCACCACACCACAGTCGTGCCATCCTGGACGATGACCACCCCACCACAGTCGTGCCATCCTGGACGATGACCACCCCACCACAGTCGTGCCATCCTGGACGATGACCACCCCTCCACAGTCGTGCCATCCTGGACGATGACCACCATACCACAGTCGTGCCATCCTGGACGATGACCACCACAGTCGTGCCATACTGGACGATGACCACCACAGTCGTGCCATCCTGGACGATGACCACCACAGTCGTGCCATCCTGGACGATGACCACCACAGTCGTGCCATCCTGGACGATGACCACCACAGTCGTGCCATCCTGGACGATGACCACCACAGTCGTGCCATCCTGGACGATGACCACCACAGTCGTGCCATTCTGGTCGATGACCACCACACCACAGTCGTGCCATCTTGGACGATGACCACCCCACCACAGTCGTGCCATCCTGGACGATGACCACCCCACCACAGTCGTGCCATCCTGGACGATGACCACCCCTCCACAGTCGTGCCATCCTGGACGATGACCACACCACAGTCGTGCCATCCTGGACGATGACCACCATACCACAGTCGTGCCATCCTGGACGATGACCACCACAGTCGTGCCATACTGGACGATGACCACCACAGTCGTGCCATCCTGGACGATGACCACCACAGTCGTGCCATCCTGGACGATGACCACCACAGTCGTGCCATCCTGGACGATGACCACCACAGTCGTGCCATCCTGGACGATGACCACCACAGTCGTGCCATCCTGGACGATGACCACCACAGTCGTGCCATCCTGGACGATGACCACCACAGTCGTGCCATCCTGGACGATGACCACCACAGTCGTGCCATCCTGGACGATGACCACCACAGTCGTGCCATCGTCCACGATGGCACGACAGTCGCCAGATTATATTTACAGTGACACGTTATCTGAATTTGCTTTCTATATATTTCTCTGCATTAGTGCCAAAAATTGATGCATTTTTATTCCTACTATTTTTGTTGTTGTTGTAGTGTTTTTGTTCTTGTGTTGTGGTTGTGTTGGTATGGTTGCTGTTGCGTTATTTTTGTAATGTTGTTGTATTGTTGTTGCGTTGTGGTGGTTGTTTTTGCGTTGTGGTGGTTGTTTTTGTGCTGTGGTGGTTGTTTTTGTGTTGTGCTGGTTGTTTTTGTGTTGTGGTGGTTGTTTTTGTGCTGTGGTGGTTGTTTTTGTGCTGTGGTGGTTGTTTTTGTGTTGTGGTGGTTGTTTTTGTGTTGTGGTGGTTGTTTTTGTGTTGTGGTGGTTGTTTTTGTGTTGTGGTGGTTGTTTTTGTGTTGTGGTGGTTGTTTTTGTGTTGTGGTGGTTGTTTTTGTGTTGTGGTGGTTGTTTTTGTGCTGTGGTGGTTGTTTTTGTGTTGTGGTGGTTGTGTTGTGTTGTTGTTGTGGTTGTGTTGTTGTTGTGGTTGTGTTGTTGTTGTAGTTATTTCAATCGTAAGGAAATACTTAACCCGAAGCCTCATACAGCATCTGAGAAACGAGAGGTAATTTGGTTTGATCCAAGGAAAAGGAGGGTAACTGAAATTTATTGAATTAAGAGGCATGAAGGTGTTTCTCGCGAAGTATATCTGCACACTGTTAACACGTATATCCTGATGCTGTGTCTACCACACTGTTATGTCTACCACACTGTTGTCTACCACACTGTTGTCTACCACACTGTTGTGTCTACCACACTGTTGTGTCTACCACACTGTTGTGTCTACCACACTGTTGTGTCTACCACACTGTTGTCTACCACTGTTGTCTACCACACTGTTGTGTCTACCACACTGTTGTGTCTACCACACTGTTGTCTACCACACAGTTGTGTCTACCACACTGTTGTCTACCACACTGTTGTCTACCGCACTGTTGTGTCTACCACACTGTTGTCTACCACACTGTTGTCTACCACACTGTTGTGTCTACCACACTGTTGTCTACCGCACTGTTGTGTCTACCACACTGTTGTGTCTACCACACTGTTGTGTCTACCACACTGTTGTGTCTACCACACTGTTGTCTACTACACTGTTGTCTACCACACTGTTGTCTACCACACTGTTGTCTACCACACTGTTGTCTACTACACTGTTGTGTCTGCCACACGTGCGTACGACACTGTCAGTGTGTCTGCCACACGTGCGTACGACACTGTCAGTGTGTCTACAACACAATTGTTTACGACACTATCAGTGTGTCTGAAACACTGTTGTGTGTACGACACTCATTGTATATACGACATTGTGTCTGCAACACTGGTGTGTGTACGACCTGTCTACGACACGGATTGTATGTACGACACTGTGTCTATACCCTGATTTTATCTACGACACTGTGATTTTCACTATAACACTGTAATTGTGACTATGACACGGTGTTTATATCTACAACAGTGCGACACTGTGACTGTCTCCACGATACTGATTCTCTCTACGACACTGTGATTGTGTCTACGACACTATGATTGTGACCGACACTGTGACAGCGACCACGACACTGTGATTGTATCTATGATAGTACGATTGTATCTACTCCACTGTGATTATGTCTACACTGTGATTGTGTCTACTCCACTGTGATTGTGTCTACTCCACTGTGATTGTGTCTACACTATGATTGTGTCTACTCTACTGTGATTGTGTCTACTCTACTGTGATTGTGTCTACTCCACTGTGATTATGTATATGACACTGATTGTGTTTACGATACTGTAATTGTGTCCACTCCATTGTGATTGTGTATATGACACTGACCGTATTTACGGCACCGTGATTGTATCTACTCTACTCTGATTATGTCTACTTCACTGTGATTGTGTCTATGATACTGTGATTATGTCTGCGATGCAGTAATTGTGTCTACTCCACTGTGATTGTGTCTACAACACTGTATTTACGGCACCTTGATTGTATCTTCGACACTGATTGTGTCTAGTCCACTGTGATTGAGTCTACGATACTGTGATTATATATACGGTGCTGTAATTGTATCTTCTCCACTATAATTGTGTCTACTCCACTGTGATTGTATCTATGATACTATGACTGTGGCCACAACGCTGTCATTGTATCTACGATACTGACTGTATTTACGATATTGTGATTGTATCACACTATAATCGTATCAAAGATTCTGTAATTTTATGAGACACTGTGATTGTATCTATTCCACTGTGATTGTCTTCGACACTATCATTGTCTTCGACACTATCATTGTCTTCGACACTGTCATTGTGTCTACGACACTGATTGTTTCTACGAAACTATGATTTTTTTAATATGACATTATAATTGTATCTACTCCACTGTAATTGTGTCTACGATGCTGTGATTGTGACTACGATACTCTGTATCTACGACATTGTGATTGTGTCTACGACACTGATTGTGACTATATTTTTTTGTTTACGACACTGTGATCATATCTAGGACACTGTGTAAGAACTGTGATTGTGTCTACGACACTGATTGTATCTAGCACAGTCTACGACACTGTATCTACAATGATTGTGTCTACAACTCTGTGATTGTATCTAGGACACTGTCTACGACACTGTGATTGTATCTACGACACTGTACCTAGTGCACTGTCTACCACACTGATTGCATATACGACACTGAGTGTATCTACGACACTGTGACTGTATCTACGACGCTGTGACTGTATCTACGACACTGTGACTGTATCTACGACACTGTGATTGTATCTACGACACTGTGATTGTATATATGCCACTGTGATTGTATCTACGACACTGTGATTGTTCTTGTCTTGCTGAGTACATGCCTACCAGGTCACTATGATCCCCCATTCCTGTTCTTATCTCACTATTCTTTTTCACCTTCTTTCTTATCTATTCTTTTTCACCTTCCTTCTTAAATATTCACCTTTTTTATTCTTCTTAACCTTCCTTCTTAACTATTCGTCTTCACCTTCCTTCTTAACTATTCTTCTTCACCTTCCTTCTTAACTATTCTTCTTCATCTTCCTTCTTAACTATTCTTCGTCATCTTCCTTCTTAACTATTCTTCTTCATCTTCCTTCTTAACTATTCTTCGTCATCTTCCTTCTTAACTATTCTTCGTCATCTTCCTTCTTAACTATTCTTCTTCACCTTCCTTCTTAACTATTCTTCGTCATCTTCCTTCTTAACTATTCTTCGTCATCTTCCTTCTTAACTATTCTTCGTCATCTTCCTTCTTAACTATTCTTCGTCATCTTCCTTCTTAACTATTCTTCGTCATCTTCCTTCTTAACTATTCTTCGTCATCTTCCTTCTTAACTATTCTTCGTCATCTTCCTTCTTAACTATTCTTCGTCATCTTCCTTCTTAACTATTCTTCGTCATCTTCCTTCTTAACTATTCTTCGTCATCTTCCTTCTTAACTATTCTTCGTCATCTTCCTTCTTAACTATTCTTCGTCATCTTCCTTCTTAACTATTCTTCTTCATCTTCCTTCTTAACTATTCTTCGTCATCTTCCTTCTTAACTATTCGTCTTCATCTTCCTTCTTAACTATTCGTCTTCACCTTCCTTCTTAACTATTCGTCTTCACCTTCCTTCTTAACTATTCTTCGTCATCTTCCTTCTTAACTATTCTTCGTCATCTTCCTTCTTAACTATTCTTCGTCATCTTCCTTCTTAACTATTCTTCGTCATCTTCCTTCTTAACTATTCTTCGTCATCTTCCTTCTTAACTATTCTTCGTCATCTTCCTTCTTAATTCTTCTTCTTCATCTTCCTTCTTAACTATTCTTCGTCATCTTCCTTCTTAACTATTCGTCTTCACCTTCCTTCTTAACTATTCGTCTTCATCTTCCTTCTTAACTATTCTTCGTCATCTTCCTTCTTAACTATTCGTCTTCATCTTCCTTCTTAACTATTCTTCTTCATCTTCCTTCTTAACTATTCTTCTTCATCTTCCTTCTTAACTATTCTTCTTCATCTTCCTTCTTAACTATTCTTCGTCATCTTCCTTCTTAACTATTCTTCTTCATCTTCCTTCTTAACTATTCTTCGTCATCTTCCTTCTTAATTCTTCTTCTTCATCTTCCCTCCTCACATCCCTCCTTCTGTGCCTTTCCCTTCACTTGTGTTCACTTTCTCACCTTCACTTGTGTTCACTGTCTCACCTTAACTTGTGTTCACTGTCTCACCTTCACTTGTGTTCACTGTCTCACCTTCACTTGTGTTCACTGTCTCACCTTCACTTGTGTTCACTGTCTCACCTTCACTTGTGTTCACTGTCTCACCTTCACTTGTGTTCACTGTCTCACCTTCACTTGTGTTCACTGACTCACCTTCACTTGTGTTCACTGACTCACCTTCACTTGTGTTCACTGACTCACCTTCACTTGTGTTCACTGACTCACCTTCACTTGTGTTCACTGACTCACCTTCACTTGTGTTCACTGACTCACCTTCACTTGTGTTCACTGACTCACCTTCACTTGTGTTCACTGACTCACCTTCACTTGTGTTGACTGACTCACCTTCACTTGTGTTCACTGACTCACCTTCACTTGTGTTCACTGCCTCACCTTCACTTGTGTTCACTGCCTCACCTTCACTTGTGTTCACTGCCTCACCTTCACTTGTGTTCACTGCCTCACCTTCACTTGTGTTCATTTCCTCACCTTCACTTGTGTTCACTGCCTCACCCTTACTACCGCCTAAGTAATAATTACCTTTATCTCATCTGGTAGAATCTTCTATATATTTTTTCATCTTCTCTGTAATTATACTGATTATCTCCTCCATTCTCTCCCCTGTTTTCTATTCAGTGTGTGTGTATATATATATATATATATATATATATATATATATATATATATATATATATATATATATATATATATATATATATGTCGTGCCGATTAGGCAAAACTGGTCAATAAGCAAGAACTGTAATGTAAAAATTTATAATTTTGTACCAAAAGAACCTTAGAAAACTTACCTAACCTTATTATAACAAGCGCAATTTAATTTAGCCTAATCCAACTAAATCTATTTTAGATAAGTTTTCAATAATTTAATAATAAACAAACACAATGAAATATTTTTTTTTCGTTAGGTTCAGAATGATTTTTGAGAAATTAATGAATACACAAATTTTCGCTTGTCTTATTCGGCAAGATGAGAGTTACTATTTAAGCCAAATTTGCAAGTTTTACCTATTCGGCACTATATATATATATATATATATATATATATATATATATATACTATGGGGTGAGTAAAATGATTGATCTAGGCCTTTCGTGTTGCAATCAACACATCATCAGGAGCTTGCAAATTTGCAGAAAAGAGGAGGCTGTCCAAGCAAATACAATCCCAAAGGGATCGAGAGAGAGAGAGAGAAGAGGAAGTGTCCCCAGACACACCAGTGCCCATAGCCAGAAGGATGAATATTATTGCATTAGAAAAATCCCACAAGCACTGATATTGTAATAGTAGCCTAAACAAAAGTAACGTGGCAATAATAAAAAATTCGGTCATACTCCGCTATAATATAAGTAATTTTGCATACATAATTATATTGTCAGTGATATAGAAATCACTGGCAATTATGGAGCACCATCCACGAGAAAGCAGGTCCATTTAAAGGGACGTGAAAACGGAATCATTTAAAGGGAAGACTTCTAAAATTATACAAAGGAAACTGGGATTATTAAAATAAACTCATTTAAAGAGGGAGGCATCTGTAATTACAAGGAAAACGGCCACAGTTATTCATCCCACATAATTCTGAGACAAACTCTGGTTCAACCTTCAGAAACTGCAGGAAAATTAGGCCCCAATTCCTAGGTGTGACACTACATTTATGACAATCTAATGCATTCGTGTAAGAGCCCAATTTTTGACTGTGCACTATTGATTCAACTAAAAACGCATCTAATTTGAACAACCCGTCACTGATATTGTATAATGACTGCTTATCATGCTTAATAATTATCGATTCTACAATATTCCTTTCAAGCCAAGAGGAACAAGGGAAGATGACTCTTGCTTCCTGCCAATTTGCTGGGTTATTACAAGCTCTAATGTGGTTGAAAATCGCGTTCGACTCCTGTGCTATAGTATCGAATAACGGTGTTGTGAAATTCTCACTTCTAACGGTTTTCCCATCTGTCCCAAATAGGAGACTACAACCGTTGCAACCATTCTGTAGACACCACCAGCACGCTGCTGTTGGAGTGAATTCTTTATCACAATGGTTCTAACAGTCCGTGAATTTTTAAATGCTACTTGTATATTAAATCTTTTAAGGGCATTTGGCAGGGAGAGAGAGGCAATAAGAATAGGTCTAGGAGTGGGATGCAAGACTAATGGGAAAATGTTCGCTGTCAGGAAGATCATTTACCATTGCTTAATCAAAGTCAAGCGCCACAGACGTTGAGCAAACTGAAAGATCAATACGTGAAGATGTACGAGTGTGAGGGTCTACGCGGGTCGGAGTCCCCTTGTGCGAGGGTCTACGCGGGTCGGAGTCCCCTTGTGCGAGGGTCTACGCGGGTCGGAGTCCCCTTGTGCGAGGGTCTACGCGGGTCGGAGTCCCCTTGTGCGAGGGTCTACCCGGGTAGGAGTCCCCTTACTCAGGAGATATAAAGACAGAAGGGAAGAAGAGACTTACTAGATCACTACGAGAGTCACAAAGAAAATGATGGCAATTAAAATCTAGCAGAAATGTTGGTTTAGGTAAAGATGAAAATAGTTATCAAAGGACGTGTGAAGATAAGGGATGACAAGGAGAAAGATACAAAGAGCAAATTGTTTACCACTTATGTAAATAAACACGGGCCACAGTATAATGGAATGGAGATTGGATGAACAGTCAGATAAATGAAATACCAGTGCGCAATAGAAACGCTCTTTTCTTTTAAGAGGCATCGTGGTAAGAATGGACAGACTGTAAAAGATTGTTTCCAGTCGGCAACCTGGAGAAGTTCAGTCTCAGATTTCTATAGAAGTAAATTGGAAGATAAAAGACTGATGGGTAGACTTCAGGATGTGCATGTTTATAGTGGACCCACAGCTATATTAGATCATTTGTAGCTACAGTGAGAGTAAATTATTATTATTAAAATCAAATAGAAGCGCTAAACCACAGGGGTTATACAGAGCCAGTGAGAGTAAAAGGTTGACGGGATGCAAGGAAAATAGAATCAGCAAGTAAGATACAGGTGAAGATTTATAAACTAAAGGAAGAGGAAGTTAGGGTAAGATATAAACAACTATTATAAGATGAGCTAGTGGGAGTATAAGCTATGAGTTTGAAGAGGTATGGGGGTAGATTTAAGAATGTAGTGTTAAGAGTGTTCAGCAGAAGTTTGTGGTTACAGGAAAGTGGGTGCGGGAGGGAAGAAGAGCGATTGGTGGAATGATGAGGTAAAGAGAGTAGTAAGAGAGAAAAAATTAGCATATGAGAGCTTTTTACAAAGTAGAAGTGATACAAGGAGGGAGGAGTATATGGAGAGAAAAAGAGAGGTTGGGAGGGTGGTGAAGGAATATAAAAGGAGACCAAAGGAGAGAGTGGTGAGATGCTATCAACAAATTTTGTTGAGAATAAGAAAACAAATTTGGAGTGAGATTAATAAGTTGATAAAGCCTAGGGAACGAATGGATTTGACAGTTAAAAATAGGAGAGAAAAGTTATTAGATGGAAAATTAGAGGTATCGGGAAGATGGAAGGAAACGGCCGATGTGCTAATAAAATAAAAATAAATAATTGAGAGATCAGCGCCTGGAGCTCTTCCCAATTTCCCCCGTATCTTCTAATATTTCCTTGTAAAATAGACACAGATAAATAAAGTCAGTAAAAGTTACGGAGGTGAGTGATTAATGAAGTCAGTCTTCTGTAGTAGCGGGTGTAGATTAAAAAACAGGATTAGTAGGTCGTGAGAAGACAGAAGGGTTTGAAGTAGATAGAATCGATGTGATATTCAATGGTCATGTCTTCTAGGGAGGTTTTCCGCGTTGGGGAATACTTGTGTAGTGGTGACTAAAATGGTGTCAGCGCACCATCAGACAGTGGAGAGGGATGTAAGTCCAGCTGATTGATTAAAGCGTGGCCCACTGAACCTCCCGCTTGACCTTTATTTCCTCACCAGGGAACCATGTTGCCTACCTGAGGGCCGCAGCTCCACTGGCAGGCTTCACTTCCAGTCAAGGTAAAACAAGAACTTTAATGATCACGGTGCAAGGCAGATGCACAGGGCAGTGTTTATTTGTGGCTATCTTGAGGAAGCCGAAGCATACCCAGTACGGGCATGGCAATATAGACCGTAATTCTCCCCATTGTGTGCGTAAAAGATCTGCCCTCAGTGGCAATTCTTGTGAATTGGCTTCACATTTAATTTTCAGAACTATCCGATATTTTTCTTGTATCTAGTGATTTGTTATATATAGTTGCAATAAGCTTACTCAAGTCTTGTGCTCCTTGTTTCAGTGTCTTCTGGCATATCTTATGTCCCAATACTGTCGGGGTATTCAGTCGTGAAATTATAAAGAATGGCTCTTCAATATTTCGGAGAGTCCATCACAACTCTTATGAAAAGTACAAGTGTAAATATCATATAGATAACACACACACATATATAAAAGCAATGTAAGGAACTAAAGATGACACAAAATTCATACAATTTACCTAATAACTCACAATAACACAACAGCAAACAAACCACAAACAAACAAGCCACTCGAGTGACTTACGCACTGCCCTGCAGCTTTACGACTCCCTTGCCATGCTTAAAACCCCTGTTCCGTGGTTAATTTACCTAATAATAAACATATAAACAGAAAGCAATTCCTAACTGAGTCAAAACAACGAAAAAGTAAAACAAATTTCGAAAATGAATCAAAGCTAACATAGGTAAATATACAAGAGCAGCAGTGCCTCTGCTCGTGACGCTGCAGACAAACTCTGATCCACAGTGATCAGAATTTGATTGAATAACACACGGTCACAGCAGATGGTTATCACCAGAAACACTATTAACAGACACCGGTGGTATGAAAGGCAAGAGCCCTTAATAAGAGGTACATAGCATGAAACACTGTGTAGAGTACTTGAACAAGCAGGCTAGAGCGAACTGATTATAATTATAATATAAAGCGGTGAACCAGGCTGGCGGGACTCACGGAGGTGACGAGTGAGTACAGAGACAGCTCACAGAATGACTCGGGTCCACACATACACAATACCTGTTCCACAAATGATGAGGGTGAAGGTAAGGTAGATTATATGCCCGACATCTTGACAGTCTTGCATCTCGTGTGATGCCGCGTAGTCCCGCTGACTTAATCCAAACACAAGCGTTGTGGAAGAGAAACACACAGCAGTTACCAACACAAGTGGGACACTTACTTGATAAGCTGAAGGATTTAAAAGGCGGACGGACGAAAGAAGTAAACAAATAGACTAACATTACATTAAAACTATGGTTCCACAAATCAAAACAGGCAACAGCTATAAAAATAAGAGAGACAATAATAGTAATATAGAGGCATTAATACTAACGATCGTCAGAGAGCAGGATAACTAACTCCCTGACGATTCCCAGTACCAGACAACGCCTATTCCCTTCACCCCCCGAGAGAAGTGTGGCAAGAGGCAGGTAGGCGGCGCTGGCGTCTGCATTCTTTTGTAACAATCACTTCACACATGCAAACGACCCACACCACAGTCATGCATACACTCACACAGAAGTAAAACCATGAACTTCCCCTCACACTAGTTCTCTCAGCAGCTTCAGCCCTTCCTTTTCGATGTTTGGATACTGTTCACCTTCATCTGGTCTGTACCAGTCCTTACACTTATAGGTACTGTTCCTGCCTCCTCAGTGAACACTTGAATCCTCTGCTTAATTCCTTCCCTGCGTTCTCCGTCCTCAAGTCTGATCACTTGATAACACTTGTATGGCTGTATATCAGCATCCTTGTCCTTGTCCTTGTCCTTGTCCTTGTCTTTCAAATTACACTTCACTTAGGAAGCCAATGAATCCTGCAGTCTCCTCTCATATAGCCTGTTTTTTTTTTTTTTAATTTCTCTATATTTCCCTTCTTACTATTGCCATATCTACCAGATATGGCAACAGTGATACAGCCTGGTTCCTAGTGACTCTGTAGCAAATTTCTTCTACGTCTGATCCACCTAGGATGAAGACAAGATATTGTGTCACTGTTTCATCGTCTGTTTGTATCCTTATTTATTTTACATGTTGGGTCAGGAAATTTCCCATTGCAGTTCCCATTGGTCTCGTCCTCCACGTTTCTAGTCCTCCATTTGGTTCCCAGTTCATCTAGTTTGTCTCTGGCTGAAATCTCTTATAGCTAATAATTTTGCTTTGGTCCTTCTTGGTTTCGTTGCCGCTATCTCTAATAGGTCTGTTCTGACCTTGATATCCTCATATCCTTGCTTTTATCCTCTGTTATTAAGCGGGGAGTTGTATATTAAAGCAAGTATTACCTTGGGCCCTCTAGTTCTTACAGTTCCTAGTATATAGTCATGAAAGTCACCAGACTTCAGGATTTTCAGTTGCCTCTGTGTGTACACGTGTACGTGCCTGTGTGCACCGTGTACTCACCTAATTGTGGTTTCAGGGGTCGAGTCACATCTCCTGGCCCCACCTCTTCACTGGTAGCGTGTGCTCGTGTATGTGTGTGTGTGTGTGTGCGTTAGTTACCATTTTGTCCTAGGCACATGTCGATTAGACACTAGGCCTGTTGTATGTGTGTGTGTGTGTGTGTGTGTATGTGTGTGTAAGGAAACACTTCGAAATGTTTCCGCCCCGCCGGGAATTGAACCCGGGCCCTCCGTGCGTGAAGCGAGAGCTTTGAATAAGTGATTGAATGAATTAGTGGTGGAGACAATGAGTGTGTACATGAATGGTATACAATACCGACAATGAAAATTAGACACATGTGCAACATCTGGGTATCTTTTTTGTAGACGTTTCGCCATCCAGTGGCTTTATCAATACAAATTCTACGGTGTTCTTCACACCAACTCCAAGACTGACGGACTGATTACCTCAACTTTTGTATATAGTTCTACTGTCTTCAAATTATATCCTAGAATCTGTATTGATAAAGCCACTGGATGGCGAATCGTCTACATTAAAGATACCCAGATGTTGCATATGTCTGATTTTCACAATGGTGTTTACCTACTGTATACAAGACTGTGCTGTTGTGTCAAGAACAGGATCAGTACATCATGGCCGGTGTCACCATCTTTGGTCACATAAATTATTCATAACAGGAAGCATAAGAGCAATGAAGTTCAGAGATATAATATAAACTATTTTCAAAATATGCGGAGGGCAATCATTGATACATTAAAAAAAAATAAAAGTCTCTAAGGGTAATTAATTTTAGGTTAAAGCAGAGATTAACTGTCAAACTATGTGTGTAGCGGACTATCTGTAGTTGTGTTGAACTGTGATCTCAATCTCGATGTATTCAAGGCGACAAAGGGCAGAAGTTAGTATTCTGAACCGAGTGTGTGTGTGTGTGTGTGTGTGTGTGTGTGTGTGTGTGTGTGTGTGTTGTGTGTGTGTGTGTGTGTGTGTGTGTGTGTGTGTGTGTTAGTTACCATTTTGTCCTAGGCACATGTCGATTAGACACTAGGCCTGTTGTATGTATGTGTGTGTGTGTGTAACGAAACACTTCGAAATGTTTCGGCCCCGCCGGGAATTGAACCCGGGTGTGTGTGTGTGTGTGTGTGTGTGTTTGTGTGTGTGTGTGTGTGTGTGTGTGTTTGTGTGTGTGTGTGTGTGTGTGTGTGTGTGTACTCACCTAGTTGTGGTTGCAGGGTCGAGACATAGCTCCTGGCCCCGCCTCTTCACTGTTAGTTACCATTTTGTCCTAGGCACATGTCGATTAGACACTAGGCCTGTTGTATGTGTGTGTGTGTTTGTGTGTACTCACTTATTTGTGGTTGCAGGGGTCGATTCATAGCTCCTGGCCCCGCCTCTTCACTGATTGCTACTAGGTCCTCTCTATCCCTGCTCCATGAGCTTTATCAAACCTCGTCTTAAAACTATGTATGGTTCCTGCCTCCACTACATCACTTTCTAGGCTATTCCACTTCCTGACAACTCTATGACTGAAGAAATACTTCCTAACATCTCTTTGACTCATAGGAGTCTTCAACTTCCAATTGTGACCCCTTGTTTCTGTGTCCCCTCTCTGGAACATCTTGTCTCTGTCCACCTTATCTATTCCTCGCAGTATTTTATATGTCGTTATCATGTCTCCCCTAACCGTCCTGTCCTGTGTGTGTGTGTGTGTGTGTGTGTGTGTGTACTCACCTAATTGTGGTTGCAGGGGTCGAGACTCAGCTCCCGGCCCCGCCTCTTCACTGATCGCTACTTGGTACGCTCTCTCCCTGCTCCATGAGCTTTATCATACCTCGTCTTAAAGCTATGTATAGTTCCTGCCTCCACTACATCACTTGCTAGGCTATTCCACTTCCTGACAACTCTATGACTGAAGAAATACTTCCTAACATCCCTTTGACTCATCTGAGTCTTCAACTTCCAATTGTGATCCCTTGTTTCTGTGTCCCCTCTCTGGAACATCTTGTCTCTATCCACCTTGTCTATTCCACGCAGTATTTTGTATGTCGTTATCATGTCTACCCAAACCCTCCTGTCCTGCAGTGTTGTCAGTGTGTGTGTGTGTGTGTGTGTGTGTGTGTGTGTGTACTCACCTAATTGTGGTTGCAGGGGTCGATTCATAGTTCCTGGCCCGGCCTCTTCACTGGTCGCTACTAGGTCTACTCTCTCCTTGCTCCATGAACTTGATCGTACCTCTTCTTAAAGCTATGTATGAATCCTTCCTCCACTGCATCACTCTCTAGATTGTTCCACTTCCTAAATATTTCCTAACATCCCTGTGGCTCATCTGAGTTTTCACCTTCCGGTTGTGACCCCTTGTTGCTGTGTCACATCTCTGAACCATTCTGTCAACATCCACCCTGTCAATTCCTCTCAGTATTTTATATGTCAGTATTTTATGTCTCCCCTATCCCTCCTGTTTTCCAGTGCTGTCAGGTTGAGTTCCCTTAACCTCTCCTCTTAGGACAAACTCCTCAGTTCCGGGACTAATCTTGTTGCAAATCTTTGCACTTTCTCTAATTTCTTGACGTGTTTGACCAGGTGTGGGTTCCATACTGGTGCTGCATACTCAAATAAGGGCCTGACATACACGGTGTAGTGTCGTAAATGACTCGTTACTTAGATGATGAAACGCTATTCTCAGGTTTGCCAGGCGCCCGTATGCTGCAGCAGCTATTTGGTTAATGTGCGCCTCAGGCTATGTGCTCGGCATGATGCTTACCCCAAGATCCTTTTTCTTGAGTGAGTTTGGCAGCCTTTGACCTCTTAAGCTGTACTCCGTCTGCGGTCTTCTTTGTCCTTCCCCAATCTTCATAACTTTGTACTTGCTGCGGGTAAACTCCAGGAGCCATTTGTCAAATCAGGCTTGTAGCCTGTCCAGATACCTTTGTAGGCTTATCTTATCCTCTTCCACTTGTATTCTCCTCATTAGTTTTACATTGTTTGCTAACAGGGACACCTCTGAATCTATCCCTTCCGTCATATCATTCACATATACAAGAAACAGCACCAGGCCTAGGACTGACCCTTGTGGAACCCCACTCGACACATGCACCCACTCTTATACCTCGTCTCTCGGACCAATACACATTGTTTCCTTCCAGTTAGGTATTCCCTGATCCATTGCAGTACTTTCCATCCTATTCCTGCCTGCTCCTCTAGTTTTTCAACTAGTCTCTTGTGTGGAACTGGGTCCCATGGGTCATGCAGGAACCTTAAACTAGCAACCACTATTGAAATAAAATCAAGAAAATGTGGGAGAAAATTTAATCTATATTAAAAGACAAGAACACCAACAAAATATCCATCTTAGAAAACATGACAGCCTTGTATAACAGCTGGAAAAATAAAATAGGCGAGTCGGATGGGGCTGTCTCGGAAGACAGTGCACCAGAGGGTGCTGGTATTGTCCTGGAAGACAGTGCACCAGAGGGTGCTGGTATTGCCCTGGAGGACAGTGCACCAGAGAGTGCTGGTATTGTCCTGGAGGACAGTGCACCAGAGGGTGCTGGTATTGTCCTGGAGGTCAGTGCACCAGATGGGGCTGGTGTTGTCCTGGACGACAGTAAACCAGATGGGGATGGTGTTGTCCTAGAGGACAGTTCACCAAATCGAGATAGTGGCCCTGGTTTTGTAACAGGTAAAGACAACATCATACAGTTTTCAGAGATACAAAGGAGCAATACTGCTGGAGATGGAACAGAAGGGAATGATGCCTCGGGAATAGTGTTGACACATTACCAGTAAAAACTAGTGGAAGCACTGATGTTCGTACAAGGGTTGTAGACAGTGGGAAAACAGAAAAAATGCACCAGTGGGAATGCAGCGACAAAAAATCCTGGCAAACAAAAATAAAATCTATGCAAATTCTATGCCTTGGGTATCTGCAGTCATGGTATATCTGGAAAAACATGTGGGACATTCACTTTTGACCAACCCAAAAAATTGCACACCCACATGACAACAGGAGGGTGCAACTCTTCTTTTAATTTATTTCACTTTTTAAATGTGTCACTCGTCACTCCATCACACCATCTAAAGGGGACAAGAAGGTATAGATCACCAGAACCATGGGAAACAAAAGAGGAGAACCAAAACCTCTCCAGAGAAGGATGTTTTTTAGTGTCAGGAAGGAAAAAAGTCTGTCAAGAAATTACAGAAATCCTACACAAAGTGAAAACACTTCTGGAGCAGAGGCACAGTCATTGACCTCCACTCCAGAACAACAGATATTAATGCTAGCAAACAAACCCCTGCTTAAATTCCATCAATATAATGACTTTTATCTTTGCAAACATCAACAAACAACAAAATACCTTACATCAAGGAACTGCTCACGAAGTCAAATGCAATGTTTGCAGCTTTCACTGAGACCCACATAAAGGACCATTTTGACAACGAAATATGGATCCCATGTTGTAACCTATTCAGATGCGACAGACTAAACAGGCAACAAAGGGAAGGGGTGGTTGGCCCGTACGTCACAGTCGCTCATTTGTTCAGAACTACTAAACAACTCAAATAATGTAGCTGAAGTTTTGACAGTGAAGATTGAAAACCAAAACCTTGTCATTGTGGTGGTATACAAGCTTCCAGATGCAACGTCCCAGCAATACCAGAAACAGCTTTTGAAAATTGACCGCTGTCTGGAAAATCTCTCAACTCCTGTCCCAAACATTTTGCTACTTGGAGATTTGAACTTGATACACCTAAAATGGAGGAGTGTAAGAAATAATGTTTTAGCCAGAGATCACCCCAGGAGGCAGCTCAGATGAAAATTCACACACATGAACTATTAAATCTCTACAACAACTTCACCTTAAACCAGCAAATAATAGTCTTCAAGACTAGAAAATACACTGGACCTCATCTTCACTAACAACAACGATCTGATACATAATATAACCGAATCAAAGACAATATACTCAGATCACAACATAACAGAGATACAGACATGTAATGCGCAGGGCTCCTGACCAGCAAAATGTGATCAGTTATGAGGGTGTCTTCACAAAATTGAACTTCAATAACAAAAACATACACTGGGAAAAAGTCATCCATGTCTTAAATGAAAAAAGCTGGGAAGATATCCTAAACAACACAGATCCGAAACTTTCCCTAGAAAAAATTAACGCTGTGGCAATTGAGGTCTGCTCAAGGCACATTCCATTAAGAAAAAGAAAGAGACGATGTAAACTAGAAAGAGAGAGATGCTCCCTATACAGGCGAAGGTGAAGAATCACAGAGCTGCTGAGAGGGGCCAGTATATCTGAAATACAAAGGAAGGCACCGGTCAGAGAAGTAGCAAATATCGAATTTAAGCTTAAGGAATCTTACAGGAGACAAGAATCTCAGGAAGAACTTAAAGTCATCAATGAAATTGAAAGAAAACCAAAATTCTTCTTCTCTTATGCCATTTCTAAGGCAAGAACAACATCCAGTACTGGACCCCTGCTTAGACGAGGTGGGACCTACACAGATGACAGCACAAAAATGAGTGAGATACCAAAGTCCCAATACGACTCAGGGTTCAGCGAGCCGTTAAGCAGACTAAGCGATGACAATCTAAATGATTTTTTTATGACCGAGACTCAAAATTTGGTCATTTAAAAAATCTCTGATATTATCTTAACAACACAAGACTTTGAAAAGGCTATTAATGACATGCCCATGAACTCTGCCCCGGATCCACACTCGTGGAACTCTGTATTTATCAAGAACTGCAAGAAGTCCCTGTCACGTGCCTTCAGCATCTATGGAGAGAAAGGAGTCATCCCACAGTCACTAAAATCAACAGGCATAGCCCCACTCAACAAAGGTGGCAGTAAAGCAATAGCCAAGAACTACAGACCTATAGCCCTAACATCCCATATCATAAACATCTTGATACCCATCAAGATACCCATCTAGATACCCATCAATTACACAACCCAGGGAAACACGGGTTTAGAGGAGATCGCTTCTTCTTGTTCCAGATACTGGACCACTATGACAAGGTCCTGGATGCTTTAGAGGATAAACAAGATGCAGATGTAGTATACTCAGACTTTGCGAAAGCCTTCGACAAGTGCGACCACGATGTAATAGCGCACACAATGCGTGATTAAGGAATAACAGGAAAAGTTGGTAAACGGATCTATAACTTCCTAACAAATAAAACAAAGAGTAATAATAAACAGAGTAGTCTGAGGCGGCTACAGTGAAAAGCTCTGTCCCATCCTGTTCCTCATCCTCATATCTGACATAGACAGAGATGTGAGCCATAGCACAGTGTCTTCCTTTGCGGATGACACCCAAATTGCCATAACAGTGTCCTCCATCGAAGACACTGCAAAACTCCAGGCGGACATCAACCAAATCTTTAAATGGGCCGCAGAAAACAATATGAAGTTTAATGAAGAGAAATTTCAACTACTCAGATATGGAAAAACTTAAGGAATTTAAAAATTTATCCGGGTATAAAACGAATTCTAACTACCTTGGAGTGATAATGTCAGAGGATCTCACCTTCATCTTACCTCATCTGCTAAAAAAAAATGATAGAATGGATAATGAGAACCTTCCAAATTAGAACATAAGAAAGGAAGAACACTGCAGTAGGCCTGTTGGCCCATGGGAGGCACGTTCTTCAAAAATCCAACCCACTAACAGAATAAGCGCTACCCAAGCAATAAGCTTTGACAATTGTATTTACTCACGTGCAAGTCCCACTCATATCCAACCCCTCTCACCTAAATTTGAAACAACCCAAGGTTTTAACTTTGATACACCCTATTAGGCAGACCGTTCCACTCATCAACTACCCTATTACCAAACCAATACTTTCCTATATCCTTTCTAAATCTAAACTTATCTAATTTGAATCCATTATTGCGGGTTCTCTCTTGGAGAGATATCCTCAAAACCTTATTTATATCCCCTTTGTTAATACCCAACTTCCACTTATACACTTCGATCATGTCTCCCATCGTTCTTCGTCTTACAAGTGAATGTAAATTAAGAGATTTCAATCTTTCTTCATACGAAAGATTTCTAATGCTATGTATTAATTTAGTCATTCTACACTGAATGTTTTCTAACGAATTTATATCCATTCTGTAATATGGAGACCAGAACTGAGCTCCGTAATCTAGGTGAGGCCTTACAAATGATGTATAAAGCTGTAATGTAACCGCTTACCATAACCCCCAAGTCCTTTTTGCAATCTGAACGGCTAAGTTCTACATTATTTAAATTATAAGTGCTAGGGTTATGGACACTCCCAAGCTTCAAAACCTTGCATTTATCTACATTGAACTGCATCTGCCACTTTTCTGACTACGAATTGAGTTTGTCTAAATCCTCCTGAAGTTCCCTGACATCTACGTTTGAATCAATTATCCTACCTATCTTCGTGTCATCGGCGAATTTGCTCATATCACTAGTAATTCCCTCATCAAGGTCATTGATATATATTATAAATAACAACGGGCCTAAGACTGATCCCTGTGGAACGCCACTTGTTACAGATCCCCACTCAGATTTAACCCCATTTATACACACTCTCTGCTTCCTGTTCGTGAGCCATGACTCGATCCATGACAGCACTTTTCCTCCAATGCCATGAGCTGCCACTTTTTTTAACAGTCTCTGGTGCGTTACACTACCAAAAGCCTTACTAAAATCTAAATAAATAATATCGAATTCTCTATCGTGATCAACAGCCACAAAAGCTTTACTGAAGAAGGTTAATAAATTAGTTAGGCAGGAACGGCCCCTCGTGAATCCATGCTGAGTATCAATAACCAAATTATGCTTATGAAGATGGCTTCTTTTGATATCAGCTATAATTTACTATATTAATTTACCAACAATTGAGGTTAGGATTATTGGGCTATAATTTGACGGAAACGACTTGTCGCCTGCTTTAAAAATAGGGATTACATTGACCATCCGACACTACACCTGTTTGAAGAGATATATTGAAAATATTAGTCAATGGTTCACAAAGTTCCATTTTGCATTCTAAGAATCTTTGAAAAAAGTTCATCAGGACCCAGGGATTTATTTTGTTTCAGTCGGTCTACTTGTTTCATAACCATTTCGCTAGTGACTGTGATATTACATAATTTATCTTCTTCAGGCCCACTAAAAACCTACTTATTGGGATACTATTAGTATCTTCCTGAGTGAAAACCGGGAGAAAATAATTATTAAAAATAGTGCACATTTCATTCTCCTTGTCAGTAAGATGTCCAGTTATTTTTAAGGGGACCTATCTTATCTCTAACTTTTGCTCTATACACCTGGAAAAAAACTTTTGTTTTTTTTTCGAATCCCTAGGAACTTTTCTTATTCCCTTTTTAATGTCCCATTTAATGTCAAAATACTGATTCATAAGATGACCCTCACCTCTTTTGATGCGCCTATAAATTCTTTTCTTCTATCCTAAAAGATATTTGAGCCTATTATTCATCCATTTTGGGTTATTTCTATTCGATCTAATTTCTTTATATGGGATAAATGTTCTTTGGGAAGCCTGTATAGTGTTAAGAAAGTTGTTATATTGATACCTCTCTTCGTTACCCCAGTCCACAGATGATAAGTGTTCTCTAAGGCCATTGTAATCTGCTAAGCGAAAATCTGGGACCGTTACTGAATTATCCCTACTATCATACTTCCATTCAGTGCTAAAGGTAATTGATTTGTGGTCGCTTGCGCCGAGTTCCTCTGTAATTTCTAAATTATTAACAAGGGTTTCCTTGTTTGCCAGAACCAAGTCAAGCAGGTTATTTTCCCTTGTAGGTTCTGTCACAAACTACTACTTCAAAAAAACAATCCTGAACTACTTTTAAGAAGTTGTTAGATTCTAAATTCCCAGTGAAGAAATTCCAATCAATCTGACTAATGTTAAAGTCCCCTAGAATTACTACGTTATCGTGCCTTGTGGCCTTAACAGTTTCCTCCCATAGTAGTCTCCCTTGGTCTATATCTAAGTTTGGGGACGTTACATCACTCCTAAAATCAATTTTCATGCCCCTCTGAAAATTCTATCCAGACAGACTCTGTATGTGTTATTTCAGACTTTATACCTGTTTTTATGCAACAGTTCAAGCGATCTCGGACATACAGTGCCACCCCACCCCCTTGCCCATACTTCTATCTACTTGGAACAATTTAAAACCCTGAATGTGACATTCAGCATGGATGTCCCGATTTTTCGAATTAAACCACGTCTCAGATATTGCAAATACATCAATGTTACCTGCACTAGCAACTAATCTCAACTCATCCATCTTATTCCTAGCACTACGACTATTAGCATATGTTTAAAGACCCTAATTTATCTTTACCCTTCCTGCTCATTTCTGTTTTTCCACTATTCCTATTACCGTCCTTGTCACCTAGTCCCACTGGGTTTCTAATATCCACCTCATTCTGCCTATTACTAGTTCCCCTAGAACTCATAATATTACTTCACTTTGACTTCAGTTTTTCCCAAAAACACATACCACTAACTTTTTCTAGTTCAGAGCCCTAACAGCTCCCTCCACTCCAAGTTGCCAGTGCCCCCACCCCAGACCTAGATAAGTGAACCACATCCCTGGCATACATGTCATTTCTGCCATAGAAAAGGTTACAGTTGTCAATGAATGTTACTGCATTTTTCTTACAGTATTTGTCCAGCCAGCAATTGACACCAATTGCCCTGGACAACCATTCATATCCAACTCCTCTCCTTGGCAAAATACCACAAATGACAGGGTTCCCACCCTTCTTCATAATTATGTCTATTGCTGACCTATACCTGCTGACCTATGATTCTCTTCAAATCGCTTGTTCTCTCTAGGCTGGACTACTGCTTTACACTAACTGCTCCCTTCAAAGCAGGCGAAATTGCTGACTTGGAGAATGTACAGAGAACTTTCACGGCACACATAAGTACGTTAAAGCACCTAAATTACTGGGAATGGTTGAAGTCCCTGGATTTGTATTCCCTTGAACGCAGGCGAGAAAATCCTAGTGAAATTAGTACCAAAACTTGCACACGAAAATCACTCCCTACGAAAGCAAAAGACTCGGCAGGAGATGTAACATTTCCCCAGTGAAAAGACGCTGCGCCACGAGTACACTGAGAGACAACACAATAAGTGTCCGGGGACCAAGACTGTTCAACTGCCTCCCAGCATACATAAGGGGGCTTAACAATAAACCCCTGATTGTCTTCAAGAAGGCGCATGACAGACACCTAAAGTCAGTACCTGACCAGCCGGGCTGTGGTTCGTACGTCGGTTTACGTGCGGCCAGCAGTAACAGCCTGGTTGATCAGACCATGATCCACTATGAGGCCTGGTTTCAGACCGGGCCGCGGGGGCGTTGACCCCCGAAACCCTCTCCAGGTATACTTCAGTTATACTCGTTGATTGTTTCCAGTGAGATATTCTGATCCATTGCAGCGCTTTTCCTGCTGTGCCTGCATGGTGCTCTAGTTTTTGTACCAGTCTCTTGTGTGTGCACTCACCTAATTGTACTCACCTAATTGTGGTTACAGGGGTCGATACTCAGCTCCTGGATCCACCTCTTCACTGATCGCTACTGGATCCTTTCTCTCCCTGCTCCATCATACTGCTTTAGCATACCTCGTCTTAAAGCTATGTATGGTTCCTGCCTCCACTACATCACTTGCTAGACTATTCCACTTCCTGACTACTCTATGGCTGAAGAAATAGTTCCTAACATCCCTTTGACTCATCTGAGTCTTCAACTTCCAATTGTTACCCCTTGTTTCTGTGTCCCCTCTCTGGAACATCCTGTCTCTATCCACCTTGTTTATTCCCCGCAGTATTTTGTATGTCGTTATCATGTCTCCCCTAACCCTCCTGTCCTCCAGTCTTGTCAGGCCGATTTCCCTTAACCTTTCTTCGTAGGACATTCCCCTTAGCTCTGGAACTTGTCACAAACCTTTGCACTTTCTCTAATTTCTTGACGTGCTTGACCAGTTATGGGTTCCAAACTGGCGCTGCATACTCTAGTATGGGCCGGACGTACACGGTGTACAGTGTCTTGAGCGATTCCTTACTAAGGTATCGGAACGCTATTCCCAGGTTTGCCAGGCGCCCATATGCTGCAGCAGTTATCTGGTTGATGTGTGCTTCCAGAGACGTGCTCGGTGTGTGTGTGTGTGTGTTAGTTAGTTAGTTACCATTTTGTCCTAGGCACATGTCAATTAGACACTAGGCCTGTTGTATGTATGTGTGTACTCACCTAGTTGTGGTTGCAGGGGTCGAGTCACAGCTCCTGTGTGTGTGTGTGTGTGTGTGTGTATGTGTGTGTGTATGTGTGTGCGCGCGCGCGGATAGCTTTGTAACAGTACTGGAAAGGTTATTCTTCGTCTCAAAGATCAGTAAGTCAACTAACACAGACACAGCCAGTAATGGTCTAGCTGAACACAAAAAAAAGTATTAGATTATTTAATGAGTCACAGTTAATTCAGAAAGTTGTAATTGAGATGAAGTTAGTCCTGATGCTGAGAGTGCAATTACCTCTGTAGGTGTCAAACTCAAGTTCATTCTTCATAGTGAAGACAAAAGACCGATGACGATTATTTAATGACAAAAACTGTTAATATTCAGCGAGATTTTACCAGAGTAAAAGAATACTCTGCAAAACTGACTGAAACTGAGATTGGTTTACGCGTATTGTCGACGAATATCAACAAGGAATCAGTATTTGCTAAAAACTTGATACATAGTTCGTAAGCCCATATATTGTGGATTATGTACGTGGGAGTGTTAGAAAATAGGTGGCGGTGAGCGTAGAGAATCACATTTATATTACATGAAACTGATTTCCTGTTGATACTTCTGACTTACAAGAGACAGGTGGCAGTGGCTACTGACGCTACACTACCTTGTTCTGACCAAGAAACTGATACTATACACTTGTTCTGACCAAGAAACTGATATTATACACTTGTTCTGACCAAGCAACTGATATTATACACTTGTTCTGACCAAGCAACTGACAAAATACACTTGTTTTAGCCAAACAACTGACCATATGCCCTTTTGTTCTGATCAAACTGACACTATTTCATATATTTTTGACCAAACACCTGACACAACCCATTTTCATTTGACCAACCAGATTAGCACTCAGTAAGAAGCCTACTAGGCCTATGTAACCTGTGTTGACAAAATTAGGAATTAAAGTAAACCCTTTACATAACTGCGCATTAAAATTCTCTTTTGTAAACTAATCTGTTGAAGATTCTAATTTCAGTGTTGAAGATTCTAATTTCAGTGTTGAAGATTCTAATTTCAGTGTTGAAGATTCTAATTTCAGTGTTGAAGATTCTAATTTTAGTGATGAAGATTCTAATTTCAGTGTTGAAGATTCTAATTTCAGTTTTGAAGATTCTAATTTCAGTGTTGAAGACTCTAATTTCAGTGTTGAAGATTCTAATTTCAGTTTTTAAGATTCTTATTTCAGTGTTGAAGATTCTAATTTCAGTGTTGAAGATTATAATTTCAGTGTTGAAGATTCTTATTTCAGTGTTGAAGATTCTAATTTTAGTTTTAAGATTCTAATTTCAGTGTTGAAGATTCTAATTTCAGTGTTGAAGATTCTAATTTCAGTGTTGAAGATTCTAATTTCAGTGTTGAAGATTCTAATTTCAGTGTTGAAGATTCTAATTTCAGTGTTGAAGATTCTAATTTCAGTGTTGAAGATTCTAATTTCAGTGTAAGATACTAATTTCAGAGTAATTATAAAAATCGTGTTATTCTGTTTTAGTAATCTCGGATATTTATTGCCAATACTCTTCAAACACTTATTAAAGTGTCGGATTACTGTTTCTACTGATTTATTGCTGCTTATTTTTCTGTTCTCGTTTTAGTTATTTCACTTGTTTCATGTAGTTGTAATCTCGCTAAGTGTAAAATAAGGGTTGAATTCTTCCTGCTGTGTCACAGTACGTTCATAATTTATAGATTGTTTATGTTGCAGTGTTGCTGGACCTTAAATGTGTCCTTACTTTTCATGCACTTAAATGCCGCCTTCGTTGTTAAGTTTGTTAAAATGCTAAGCAAATATTTCACTCTGGAATTTACAGAAAGGCTATTTAAGTACTGACTGACCTTTTATTAAATGTTTACTTTCAAGACTGCTTGACTTGGAATCAATTTTAACAGCCATTAACACTGCAATTCACCCCAGTTAATTACATGAAGTCATCAAGTTAAAAGTGGAGCAAGCTGTCAGTAATGCGCTCCTCTATCTAACAGCCTCCATATTTATTGTATTCCAACCCTTACAGTGATATCATAAGCTAGCCCTCTACTTTAGCACTTGTGACCAACATTTGAAGACCTCGGGGTGGGAAGCAAGCATCAGTTCAAATTTCGGTGCCAGACCGAGCAGGTCCAGGGCTGTGGCACTCTCAACCCACAACCTTCATTGCATTTGCAATACATGCGAAGTTATTCGAAGGTAAAATGTATGCAAGGTATACATCCGTACATGAATACTTATGTACACATTCACTCAAGCATACCTAGGCCCAGGCATACATACTCACGCATACACACATGTAAAAGTATACATACATACATAAGCATACATTCACCCATGCATATTTTATATATTATATTTTTATGCTTTACTTCCTTTACATTTTATGTCTGCTTTGCACTATTCCTTTTTTACGTGCGTGGAAGTAGAGGTGGCTAGGCATATGAGATACAGGGATGCCTTTCTTGGATGGTTTAGCTACCAAAGCACATCTATATTAGCTGCTTGAGCTCCGATGTTCGGTACATGGGTGACACTGTGCTCACTTACACAGACTCAGTGAGCCTCGGTCAGATGACCAGAAGCTCCAGCTGTGGGTCGTCATGTGACCAAGACCCGCGTCAGGAAACACTTGTCCTGTTTCCTGACGAACCTTACCTAACCTCAGTGAGCCTCTGAGTAAGTCACTCAAGACTGAGTACGTCAGTCAGGACCGGGTAAGTCAGTCAAGACTGGGTATCATGACTGAGGATCATGCACTAGCGGAGGAGCGACACACACTTGCGCGCTTGACCTTTCACTCTCCGAATCTCTGTATATAACGAAAATAAGACCACAGTTCAGTAACACAATTGCAACACTTCAACTGCGTGCACAGTCTAACAGTAATGCCCATTAAGCTCTACTTTGTTGCATATTGTTAAATACATAACATTTTGCATTATATTTCCATTACTTTAGTTGAAAATTAATTGCTTTACCCAACTGTTTATTTTACCTGTTATTAAAAGTAACAAGAATGATTGTAGTTTATTTTAACAATGTTTTATATTATATCTCTGAACTTCAGCACTTTTTTTAGCGTGAATTTTAATACGGACAAGCCTTTCATTTATATTTTTTATAAATATTTTGCCTTTGTTCTTTTATAGCACTGATGATAGGGAATTGAATTCTACGAAATGTCTGACTAAAGGTGCTGACACCTTTAGCCAGTCGTGCCGAATAGGTAAAACTAGTCAATTAGAAAGAACTCATTTAAAATTAAGTCCGGGTGACACCATCAAGGGGTGGCACCATCAAGGGGTGGCACCATAGAGCCTCTAAAGAAGGTGACACTATTGCACAAAACACTGCTGCACCAACATAAGAGAAGAACCCTTCGTGTCTACATAGCCTATTACATGATTACAGAGTACAAATACTACGTCTATATAGGGAAAACCATCGATTTTGATGATGTGATAGATGATTTTGCAAGATTGAAGGCGAGGAAATGTAAGAACAGATTCACTGATATCTTACCTGTACTCAAGGTCACTGAGATGTTACCTGTACTCAAGGTCACTGAGATGTTACCTGTACTCAAGGTCACTGAGATGTTACCTGTACTCAAGGTCACTGAGATGTTACCTGTACTCAAGGTCACTGAGATGTTACCTGTACTCAAGGTCACTGAGATGTTACCTGTACTCAAGGTCACTAAGATGTTACCTGTACTCAAGGTCACTAAGATGTTACCTGTACTCAAGGTCACTGAGATGTTACCTGTACTCAAGGTCACTAAGATGTTACCTGTACTCAAGGTCACTGAGATGTTACCTGTACTCAAGGTCACTGAGATGTTACCTGTACTCAAGGTCACTGAGATGTTACCTGTACTCAAGGTCACTGAGATGTTACCTGTACTCAAGGTCACTGTGATGTTACCTGTACTCAAGGTCACTGAGATGTTACCTGTACTCAAGGTCACTGAGATGTTACCTGTACTCAAGGTCACTGAGATGTTACCTGTACTCAAGGTCACTGAGATGTTACCTGTACTCAAGGTCACTGAGATGTTACCTGTACTCAAGGTCACTAAGATGTTACCTGTACTCAAGGTCACTGAGATGTTACCTGTACTCAAGGTCACTAAGATGTTACCTGTACTCAAGGTCACTAAGATGTTACCTGTACTCAAGGTCACTGAGATGTTACCTGTACTCAAGGTCACTAAGATGTTACCTGTACTCAAGGTCACTGAGATGTTACCTGTACTCAAGGTCACTGAGATGTTACCTGTATTCAAGGTCACTAAGATGTTACCTGTACTCAAGGTCACTGAGATGTTACCTGTACTCAAGGTCACTAAGATGTTACCTGTACTCAAGGTCACTGAGATGTTACCTGTACTCAAGGTCACTAAGATGTTACCTGTACTCAAGGTCACTGAGATGTTACCTGTACTCAAGGTCACTGAGATGTTACCTGTACTCAAGGTCACTGAGATGTTACCTGTACTCAAGGTCACTAAGATGTTACCTGTACTCAAGGTCACTGAGATGTTACCTGTACTCAAGGTCACTAAGATGTTACCTGTACTCAAGGTCACTGAGATGTTACCTGTACTCAAGGTCAAATCGGAACTAGTGTTTCTCTGATAAATGTAGGATTTGTTGCCTGTACTCAAAGTGGTATTTGAGTTTATGTTTCCTCAATATTACTACGATTATTTATTTTATCATTAATAAAGTTGAGAAGTATTCTCCTGTTCGGTTTATGGTCCATAAACGTTCTCATTGCTAAACATTAGTCACTGGACATGCAGTAGTGACGTCACTGGTCATGCAGTAGTGACGTCACTGGTCATGCAGTAGTGACGTAACTGGAGTTTACTCCCCCCATCCCCCCGCCCTTGGATTTCATGGGGGTGACACCAAAGATGTCGCCCTGGGTGACACCAAAGATGCCACCCCGGGTGACACCAACCCTAGCAACGCCACTGCTACACGATACGTTATATAGTGTCAACCCTGCACTGTACGTTGTATAGTGCCATACCTACACTGTAAACTGTCATCCGTACATGTATGTGTAGTGTCATCCCTATATGTATGCTGTATAGTTTCATCTCTAATTGTATACAGTATGTTGTATAGTGTCATCCCTACTAGTACACTGTACCGTACCATCATTATACTGTGCGTTGTATAGTGACATCTATACTTGTACACTGTACCGTATCATCCTTACACTGTGCGTTGTACTGTGTCATCCCTACTTGTGCATCCTTACACTACGTTGTATAGTGTCCATCCAGCACTGTAATCATCTCATGCACAATAGCAAATCAGAATGAGAAACAAATCTCCTAAATCTAAACAATAGCTTACTCGTATTAGTCTTTTGTAGTGTGACAATAGCCAAGGCTACATAACCCTGTTTCTCAGTCAGGGGCCACCACTGTGACTATAACTGCAGTGTTTTACAGATGACTCCCACACCAGCGTGGCTGTGGCGTACTCTAGCTCAAGTACCTTCAAAGCCGCCATCATGACTAGTTGGACGAATCTCATTGTAGCCAGCTGGCCCAGTGGTTAACGCACTGGCCTTTGAGTTTTAGGACTCACTTGCCATGGGTTATATCCCAACCTGTTCTCTGATTTGATTATTTACAAAGGTACAGTAGGTATGCCGGTCTCTCTTTCAGATTATACATAATGAATATAATTTATTGCCTATTTTGGTTATTAAACAATACTTGATTTTCGTGAACAATTGTAAAAGACAAGACAGAGATGTTCCTTCATCTCATCGGTAGTGCAGAACTGTAACAGTAGTGTGCAAATTAATTTGGACGGGAATAAATTTTGTGATTATCTCATATATCTTAGTCTCAGGCTTAATACAATTTGGGTTCTTTTCTTTTCAGAAGAGTTTGCTACCGACTTCTGGCAACCAGTGGTGGATCTGACTTAACTCAGTGGTGGACCTGACTTAACTCAGTGAAGACGTGTCTTGTGTGCTCTCTGTGAATCTGAAGATGATGTCCTCTCTTGAGCTACTCTACCAGCAGCTGAAGGAAGAACTGAGGGTAGCTAAGCTTGAGATACAGCGACTGACTGAGGAAAACAAGAGGATTCGTAGTAATCCTGCTGTTGAGAATCCTCAAGCCAAGAAAAGAACCTGGACAGTGGCTAAAACGCATGGGACAAAGTTAAGGATCAAGAGGACAGGTGGAGAGGTAGAAACAACGAAGACCCAGGAGAATGTTGTGGAAACATCGAACCCATTCTCCATGCTACCCGATGAATGTGAGTCGACTTCTGGGAGCGTCACGACGAACGACACCAAGGAAGGTAAAAACATTGTTGTTGTTGGGGACAGCCAGGTTAGGTACATGGATAGGGCTTTCTGTTTGAATGATAGGAGTAGGAGACAGAGGGTTTGCTTTCCTGGGGCTGGGATGGAGGATATTGTTAGCCGTCTGGACGACATCATGATAAGTAATGGGAGCAATCCTATTATCTGTCTCAGTGCTGGAGGCAACGATGTTGGCAGATGTAGGAGTGAGGACCTGACTAGCAGGTTTAGGTCAGCAATAGACATAATTAGGAAGAAGGGTGGGAACCCTGTCATATGTGGTATTTTGCCAACGAGAGGAGTTGGAAATGAATGGCTGTCCAGGGCAATTGGTGTCAAATGCTGGCTGGACAAATACTGTAAGGAAAATTCAGTAACATTCATTGACAACTGGGACCTCTTCTATGGTAGAAATGACATGTATGCCAGGGATGGGGTTCACTTATCCAGGTCTGTGGTGTGGGCACTGGCAACTGCAGTGGAGGGAGCTGTTAAGGCTTTAAACTAGAAAAAGTTAGTGGTATGGGTTATGGGGAAGAAACAGTGAAGTCCCGATGTAGTAATGTTATAAATTCTAAGGGAACTAGTAATAGACAGAATAAGGTGGATATTGGAAAGTCAGTGGCACTAGGTGACAAGGACAGTAATAGGTATAGTGGAAAAACAGAAATGAGCAGGAAGAATAAAGAGAAAGGAGGGTCTTTAAATATATATTACACCAATAGTCGTAGTGCTAGGAATAAGATGGACGAGTTGAGATTAATTGCAAGTACGGGTAATATTGATGTTTTTGCAATAACTGAGACATGGTTTAATATGAAAAATCGGGACTTGCCTGCCGAATGTTACATTCAGGGTTTTAAATTGTTCCAAGTAGACAGAAGTATCGGGAAGGGGGTGGGGTGGCACTCTATGTACGTGATCATTTAAATTGTTGCATAAAAACGGGTATAAAGTCTGAAATAACACATACAGAGTCTGTCTGGATAGAATTTTCAGAGGGGTGTGAAAAATTGATTTTAGGCGTGATTTTCCGTCCTCCAAACTTAGATAGTGAACAAGGGAGACTACTTTGGGAGGAAATTGTTAAGGCCACAAGGCACGATAACGTAGTAATTCTAGGGGACTTTAACTTTAGTCAGATTGATTTGAATTTCTTGACAGGGAATTTAGAATCTAACGACTTTTTAGAAGTAGTTCAGGATTGCTTTTTGAAGCAGTTTGTAACAGAACCTACAAGGGAAAATAACCTACTTGACTTGGTTCTGGCAAGCAAGGAACCCCTTGTTAATAATTTAGAAATTACAGAGGACTCGGCTCAAGCGACCACAAGTCAATTAATTACCTTTAGCATTGAATGGATGTATGATAGTAGGGATAATTCAGTAACGGTCCCAGATTTTCGCTTAGCAGATTATAATGGACTTAGAGAACACTTATCAACTGTGGACTGGGGTGACGAAGAGAGGTATCAATATGACAGTTTTCTTAACACTATACAGGCTGCCCAAAGAACATTTTATCCCGTATAAAGAAATTAGATCAAGTAGAAATGACCCAAAATGGATGAATAATAGGCTTAAGTATCTTTTAGGGCAGAAGAAAGGAATTTATAGGCGCATAAAAAGAGGTGAGTGTCATCTTATAAATCAGTATACTGACATTAAGAGGGACGTTAAAAAGGGAATAAGAAAAGCTAAACGGGACAATGAAATTAAAGTTGCTAGGGATTCAAAAACTAACCCAAAACGTTTTTCCATGTTTATAGAACAAACGTTAGGGATAAGATAGGTCCCATTAAAAATAACTCTGGGCATCTTACTGACAAGGAGAATGATATGTGCTCTATTTTTAATAATTATTTTCTCTCGGTTTTCACACATGAAGACATTAATAATATCCCAGTAATTAATTTTTACAGAGGCCCAGAAAAAGATAAATTATGTAATATCACAGTCACTAGCGAAATGGTTATGAAACAACTAGACCGACTGAAACAAAATAAATCGCCGGGTCCTGATGAGCTTTTTGCAAGGGTTCTTAAGGAATGCAAAATGGAACTCTGTGAACCAATATCTAACATTTTTAATTTATCTCTTCAAACAGGTGTAGTGTCTGATATGTGGAAAATGGCTAATGTAATTCCTATTTTTAAAGCAGGGGACAAGTCACTACCGTCAAATTACCGCCCAATAAGCCTGAACTCAATTGTAGGCAAATTACTAGAGTCATTTATAGCTGATATTATTAGAAGCCATCTAGATAACCATAATTTGATTAATGATACCCAGCATGGATTCATGAGGGGCCGTTCCTGCCTATCTAATTTATTAACCTTCTTCACTAAAGCTTTTGAGGCTGTTGATCACGATAAAGAATTCGATATTGTTTATTTAGACTTTAGTAAGGCTTTTGATAGAGTACCGCACCAGAGACTGTTAAAGAAAGTGGCAGCTCATGGCATTGGGGGAAAAGTGCTGTCATGGATCGAGTCATGGCTCACCAATAGGAAGCAGAGAGTGTGCATAAATGGGGTTAAATCCGAATGGGGACTTGTAACAAGTGGTGTTCCACAGGGATCAGTCTTAGGCCCATTGGCAAATTAGACACATATGCAACACTTGGGTATCTTTATTGAGGAAACGTTTCGCCACACGGTGGCTTCATCAGTCCATACAAAGGAGAATCGTGAAGAACAGGAGGAGTGTTCTTCACGATTCTCCTTTGTATGGACTGATGAAGCCACTGTGTGGCGAAACGTTTCCTCAATAAAGATACCCAAGTGTTGCATATGTGTCTAATTTACCAACTCGTCGGTTCTCTGAACCATTCGTTCTTAGGCCCATTGTTATATATAATATATATCAATGACCTTGATGAGGGAATTACTAGTGATATGAGCAAATTCGCCGACGACACGAAGATAGGTAGGATAATTGATTCAAACATAGATGTCATAGAACTTCAGGAAGATTTAGACAAACTTAATTCGTGGTCAGAAAAGTGGCAGATGCAGTTCAATGTAAATAAATGCAAGGTTCTGAAGCTCGGGAGTGTCCATAACCCAAGCACTTATAAGTTAAATAACGTAGAACTTAGCCATACAGATTGCGAGAAGGACTTGGGGGTGATGGTAAGCAGCAACCTTAAACCAAGACAGCAATGCCTAAGCGTACGTAATAAGGCAAATAGATTACTGGGATTTATATCAAGAAGTGTTAGCAACAGAAGTCCAGAGGTTATATTACAGCTTTATACATCATTAGTAAGGCCTCACCTAGATTACGCAGCTCAGTTTTGGTCTCCATATTACAGAATGGACATAAATTCGTTAGAAAACATTCAGCGTAGAATGACTAAATTAATACATAGCATTAGAAATCTTCCTTACGAAGAAAGATTGAAGACCCTTAAATTACATTCACTTGTAAGACGTAGAATGAGGGGAGACATGATCGAGGTATACAATTGGAAAATGGGTATTAACAAAGGGGATATAAATAAGGTCTTGAGGATATCTCTCCAAGAGAGAACCCACAATAATAGATTCAAGTTAGATAAGTTTAGATTTAGAAAGGATATAGGAAAGTATTGGTTTGGAAATAGGGTAGTTGATGAGTGGAACAGTCTGCCAAGTAGGGTTATTGAAGCTAAGACCTTGGGTAGTTTCAAATTTAGGTTGGATGGATTCATAAGTGAGAGGGGTTGGATTTGAGTGGGACTCGCAAGTGAGTGAATGGAATTGTCAAAGCTTATTTCTTGGGTAGCATTGAAAATTGGATTGAGCAAGTGTTCTGTTAGTGGGACGGATTGTGAAGGACCTGCCTAGTATGGGCCAACAGGCCTGCTGCAGTGTTCCTCCTTTCTTATGTTCTTATCCAGCTGTGGTGTTACCCTGCAACTCTCGTCAGTGCTACAATGGTTGTTCTGTAAGGCTGTTCTTGAGAGTGTGCTCCATAAGTATTCACCAAATTCTTCCCTTCATTTCATGATTACAGATGAAAATCATGATAAGTGTTACACCTAGGAAGCATGCAAGTATTGTAGTTCTTAGAAAACATGCTGATTTGAGCATCAGACAGATCATCGAAAATTTGAGCCTAGCAAAGTGAACTGCTGGTCGGATTCTGAAGAGAGCTGATGACTCTGGTGATTGTGAAGCACTGCATCGAGGGAAATGTGGAAGAAAACGGAAGACAACGCCTCACGATGACATGGTTATCATAAGAAATAGTGTGAAGGATCCCAAGAAAACCAGCAAAGATATGGCGTAAATGTTATTATTATTATTATAATCAAATAAAAGCGCTAAACCACAAGGGTCATACAGCACTGCAGGTTATTGCAGGATGCAGGGAGAATGGGTTGTAAGAGGGAGATGGATGATCAGTAGGGTATGGAGTGCAGCAGGATAGTGGATAGTGCAGGGAGAGAGGGTAGCAAGAGATCGAGGTAGAAGGGACTGAGGGAGGTGCTAAAGGTATAATCTTCAGAGTTTGTGTAGTAAGTCAGTTTCAGTCAAAAAGTCAACGAGAGAGTCAGGATTAAAGGAGGGTCCATCAGCAAGAAGGGAGGGTAAAGAAAGGGCCGCAGAGCGAAGACGCCGTTGGAGGTAAATTCTGCACGCTCGTTGATAAAGTGGACAGTCCAACAGAATATGTCGAACAGACACTGGAACCTGACAATGCTCACAGAGAGGGGCAGGGAGCCTCTCCATGAGATACCCGTCGGACGAGTGTGGCCAATGCGAAGACGGGAGAGTGTAGTCTCCCAACCTGGACATTGGTGACAAGAAGGCCAGAAACCTATACTCGGTTTAATAGAATGAAGTTTGTTATTTAGCAGGTCAGACCAGCATTGTTGCCAACGGGTGCGAAGGTGGGTAGCAATGACCGCAAAACAGTCCGTAAAAGGAACACCTCTATATGAAACTGGAAGGTCATGTACTGCTGACCTCACAGCAGTGTCTGCCTGTTCATTGCCCTGTACGTCAACATGACCAGGGACCCAACAAAAAACAATATCTTTGTGCTTGCTAGAGATACGGCGTAACCAAAGTTGGATACGAAGAACTAGGGGGTGAGGTGTATCAATTTTATGGATAGCCTGTAAAGCACTAAGGGAGTCTGAAACGACCACAAATGGTGATACAGGCATAGATGCAATACGGATAAGTGCCACAAGAATGGCATACAATTCAGCTGTAAATATGCTAGCCGAGGGTAATAGATGCCCTCACGACGCTGTCCGGAAACACTGCTGCGAATCGACGCAGTCAGACGACTTTGAACCATCAGTGTATACTGCGATGGCATGGGAATGAGAGCGGAAGTGGAGAAGCCACCGTAGATAGGCGGGCTTTCGCGCAAGGTAGAGGAATAGAACAGACACGGACAGCAGGAACTTCCGAAGGGGGTAGGGGAAAGGGAGATGTCACATGAACATATAGAGGTGGTAGCTGAAGGGAAGACAAGAGTGAATGTAGACGAAGAGAAAAGGGACGAAGTAAGCAGGGACGACGAACAAATAAAGAGCGTCTACTAACATCTGTAACAATCCTATACATGGAAGGATTGCGCAGGTCATGAGAGTGAACATAATAGCGAATGCAATGTGCATCACGACGATCGGATAAGGATGGAATGTTCGCTTCTACATAGAGGCTCTCAACCGGGGAAGAACGAAATGCACCAAGGCATAATCGTAATCCCTGGTGATGGATGGGATTAAGGATGGAAAGAGTAGCAGGGGAGGCCGCCGAATATATCTGGTCACCATAATCGAGTTTTGATAAAAATTAGGGCTGAATGTAGATGAAGGAGAGTTCTACGATCAGCCCCCCCATGAAAGATGTGTGAGGGTTTTAAGAAGGTTCAGCCGGCTGTGACAAGTTACCTTCAGAGAGGTAATGTGAGGTTTCCAGGACAATCGATGGTCGAACAGGAGGCCGAGAAACCTGACTGTATCACGTTCTGGGATACGTGAGCCGTATAGGTACAATGGATGATCAGAGACCACTGAACGTCTAGTAAACGTAATTTGATGAGTTTTGCCACTAGAAAATTTAAACCCGTGAGTGGTGGCCCAATCAGAAACCCGGTTGATGGCATGCTGGAGGGAAACTGCAATGAGGTGACAGTCAGCACCTGCACAAGCTATAGCAAAGTCATCCACATAGAGCGATGACCAAATATTGGATGGGAGAACAGATGCCAGATTATTTATAGCAAGCAGAAAGAGTGTTGTGCTCAGAACACATCCCTGGGGGACACCTTCAGCTTGGACAAATTCCGGGGAAAGTTCATTACTAACCCGGACCCGGAAATGTCTGTCAGTTAAGAAGGCCTTAAGGAAGAATGGTAGGTTGCCTCGGAGGCCTAAGGAGTGGGCCTGGGCCAAGATATTATATCTCCAAGTTGTATCATAAGCCTTCTCAAGGTCGAAAAAGATAGCGATAACCGAGTGGTTATTAGCAAAGGCATTACGAATATACGTATCCAAGCGCAGCAAGGGGTCAATGGCAGAACGGCCCTTACGGAAGCCATATTGACTAGGGGAGAGACTATTGTGCGTCTCTAAATACCACATC